>JBBMKB010068988.1:0-14569 GCA_037833945.1 Alaria marginata
GGAGGTCTTGTCCCCACCCAAAAACCGATTTCGAGAAAATTGAAAGTGCAACCCGATGGACTATCTCATGGCCTAGGCATACAAGATGTTCTTGTTGCAAAAAAAAAAGTGACATTCCGACAACTTTGTGTTAAGGGGCACCGTTTTTCAGAAACAAAATAACCAAACAATGCTACCTCTACCGTAAAACTCGTCACGCCTTCTAGTATTTCGGTTCGGCGATGTGCACAGCCACGATATTTCATGCGATCCGTACTGAGACAAGCGTATCCGTTTTCCAACATCTCCATCACGATCATCATTATCATCAACTTCGTCAGATCATCATCAGCACATCGTAATCATCATCATCATCATCATCACCACCATGTTGTCTCCCTCGGCTCCCTGCCCCCCCCCCCGCGTCAGTCAGCAATTATTTGGCCGAACCGTGTCAACTCCTATGGTAACATTAACATTTATTTGTCCCTGCCGCAAATAATTGTCGTTGTCGTTTTTAGTAGGGGGCAGTCTTCTATGTACGTTACCAGGTGTGGTATAAATAACAGTACCACTGACCGAATGCTACACAGTGATATACCCGGTTTAAGAGCCTCTCCGAACAGGCAGGTGTTACCGCTTTCATCTCCGTACAACGCTCATATCATATTGAGTACATTGTAAAGGTTTAGGTGCAGGCGTCACAAGACGTGGCGATCTGATCTCACCATGTTTTCTCTTCGGGGCCGCTCTTAAAGCGGGTTCCTGATTCATGTCCGTGTATTCTTGTGCAGGTACTGTACTGTACAGTACCGGCCCTCTCATACAAAACCGAGATACGTTTTCAGGCTGGGTTTCTTATTCGATAATGAGTGTGTCCCCCACTAACTTCAGTATAAAAGCTGTCCGGAGTCATCCCACGGTAGGGGTGCAGCAATATGTGCCTGAGCTCCTGACATGAGGAGCTCAATATCTCATCCGAAACATGACTTCCAAGATTTTCGTTCGCGCAACCTGATCAACGCTTCTATCCGCTAGTCCTTAAACAAATGCACTTACTTGTAAAATGATCACACCAGCTGGCAGTTCCTCACTTCAGGAGCTCAACCGGCCAGGAATGTTTGACCCAAAAAATGCAACCCCTACCGTGGGATGACTCGTCGACTTTCTTATTTCCCCGTAATTGTTTGGCTGAGTTTCTTGCGGGGCTTTTCTTGTGAGAGGGCCGGTCCTGTATCGCCACTATTACGGGGGACCATAGTAAATAGGACCTGCGGTACATACAAAAAACTATACACTTACCTATTTTTACTAACAATATTTGGTCCTATTTACTATGGTCCCCCGTAATAGCCGCCACCAAGAATGAAGAGCAATTACTCAGGGATTTACGAGACGGACACAAATATTTTGGAGCTCATGGTATGGAGTGCTCTGTTTGCGTAGAGAGATGGAATGGCGTTGTGTCAGGGAAGCATCCCACATCCGATCAATGTGTCGCAGGAATTTGTATTCTACTGAGCTTGTTCTTCAGAGTTTCGGTGTGTTGAGACATGTATACTGGAGCAATGAATGATATGCCTTGAGCTACATGATGGAGGAGAGCAATGCACCGGCATAGAACACCCTGCGTCCCCACGTGAGTAAAACACTAGCAATTAGTGTGGATCGCGATTTTTCATTCCTGAGTAAGCAAAACTCGACTTAAAACGTTGACGAGGGAGAGGGACACAACTGAACCCTCTCTGGCGATACAATTTGAGGCAAAGCACCGCGGAAGGAAAAGGTGGAGATAAATCTTCAGTGACTACCTTCCCCCTGTGTGACCCCAGACACGCGTTACGATAGAGGTGCACCGTTAGTATTTGCCTTCTGAGGGTCCTCACTTGAGCAACTCCACATACCTTACCCAAAAAACTGTTTTTGAGCAGAAACCCGAAAGCGCAACCCGATGAACAAAACCCGCGGCCGAGATAGTAAACAAAACCACATATACCTGGTAGCATCTTGCAAAACAAAAATGACATTCCGACCAAGGTTGGTGTGAAAGGAGCCCTGTCATTCAGAAAGCATCCCCACCCCCCTCAGACGTGCTGTTTAATATTACCTCTCTCTATCCTAGCGCGCGTTCCCGGCTGGTGCGCGAAAACATAGTGTCATCCCACAGTAGGGGTTTCACGTTTTGGGGTCAAACGTTCCTGACCGGTTGAGCTCATGAAGTGAGGAACTACCGTTTGGTATGATGATCATTTTACGAGATAATTTGTTCTAGGACCAGCGGATAAAAATGTTGATCAGTTTGCGCGAACGAAAATATTGGAAGTCTGTTTCAGGTGAGATATTGATTGAGCTCCTCATGCTAGGAACTCAGGAGCTTTCTGTTGCACCCCTCCGTGGGATGACTCATCCGACGCCCAGAATAAGTGGGACGAACACACACAAAACGCATTAACACTCTGACCCTATCACCGCAAGCCCCCCGACTTACCGCAATCTTCGGTGTCGTTCTGCAGGTCGCAGTCTCCGTCCCCTACGTAGCGGGGGATGCAGCCCAGCGACGTCGTGAGGGTGCTTGAAGAATGGGCGGCAACACTGCCCGTCACGAGCGCCAGTGTGTAGCTAAGCGCCACGAGGCCGACGTGGCGGAAGCGTTGGAAACCCATGACAGGCGTTTACTATGATTTGTGTGGATGTCCTCTTTTTATAGTCTTCTCTGGTGTGCGGGCGACTAGTCCTCTCTCGTGTGTTTCACCTGTAACGACAGTTCAAGTATCGTTGTTCAAACACCCATGGCAGGCAAGCATGCGGTTCGGGGTTTTTGGTTCGGACGTCTTCTATCTGTTTGACAGTCTTTTCTCGAGTGCGCTTGATCCTGCACATCATATCACAACGACAGATGACGGGTTCCACGATAGAGGTAGCACTTTTTTCCTTTTTTTGTTTCTGAATGACGGGGCTCCTTAACCCAAAATCGTCAGAAAGTCTTTGTTTTTCAGTCCGTTTTTTTTGTATACCTAGGCCATGGGTTTGTTCATCGGGTTGCACTTTCAGTTTACTCAAAACCAGCTTTATCGTGGATGAGGTTCAGTGCGCCCTAACGTCAGGATTCCCAGAAAAAAACGGGCGCACCTCTATCGTGGCATGTGTCCAACGTTAGACACTTGGAGGTGGAAACGTCGAACGTGCATGGCAACCATATCGATATAATGAGTTAGCCTGGTCTCCTGGGGTACTACAGTGTAGACGTGTTCGATCAATCTGCGACATAATAAACAGATAATTTCGACACGTTTTTCTGAGAATTATAGTTGTTCCGCCGTACCCTATATGTGCCCTTCTTAGACGGCGTGGACATAGAACGTGTGGCAGACGGATTGGTTCGGTTTTGTGCGGGTGTATACCTCTCTGGAGTGCTTCAACTTCTTCACGATTTGCCGGTAAGTTTAGGAACGACTACCAAAAGGAGGGATACAGTAGGGGTCCCCCAGTAAAAGGGTGGTGTGCCAGACCAGCATGACCGCCTTACTTAGTGGGGGGAGCCGCCTTATTCATTCCAGTGTATGAGTGCATTTCCCCAGTCGCGCCACGCGATTTTAACCGCCTTATATCGGGATACCGATTTACTCAGACCGCCTTATTGGGGGACCCCTATTGTATGTCGAAACTTGATAACGATCGCAGCAGGCTTGGGAACTATTAATAGGAGGAGAGGCAATGTTGACTCCAAGTGACTATCACAGCATCCACAACACGAGGCCGCCTGTGCTGACTGCTGGGAGGCTAGAGGATGACTTAGATCGAAACGCCACGTAAGGCGATACATGTCACGTGTGCAGCATCATGAAAGTTGCATATTATTACGGGGGAACGTAGTTACAAGGACCTATGGTCAACACAAAAACCTTTCTATTTATCTACTTTTACTTCCAATATTTGGTCCCGTTAACTATATTTCCCCGTAATAATATGATACTGCTGTACGTTCCTCCTGTCGACGGTGTGGGCGTGGACATAACCCGCGCGGGAGACGTTTTGTTTGTGATGCATAGTCATTGTGCGGGTGTCTTCTATATTGCCAGTAGCTCACTTTAGAACCCTTGGCCCGCACAGGACGCATTCTACGATAGAGGTGCAGCATGTGTATTTCTGAAGATCATCACTTGAGGAGCTCTATATGCCTCACCGAAAAAATGATTTTGAGCTAGCTGAAAGGGCAATCCGATGAACAAACCCGTGGCCCGTCTACAAAGAAATAGAATATCGTAAATATAGAATGATATTGCGACGATTTTGGGTTAAGGAGCCCCGCCATCCAGAACGTAAGTGCCACAAAGTACTACCTCTTTCATAGAACGCGTCACAGCTTCCTGCCAACGTTGAAACAAGGCGCCGGTCGAGGAGGGGTCATGTTGGGAGTCTTTACCTAGAGCGGCTGACAGCCACTCGTGCCGGTGACTGAAACATGATATCATACATTAATCAGTACCTGGTATAATAACACCATTGTTAGTATTTTCCTTCTGAGGGTGGTGATTACATGAGGAGCTCTGTGCTCCACCCGCAGACAGATTTTGGGTAAACTGCCAGCGCAATCGGACGAGCAAGCCCGTGGCCCAGGGGTAAAAAATAAGCAATATTTTCGCAAAAAAAAAAAAACAGAATGGCATCCCGGCGTTTTTGGGTTAAAGAGGCAAAACATTTAGAAACAAAAACGCCCAAAACGTTCGACGCTAATGGGTGTATCAATATTCGACGCGTCGCCTAGCCATCCTCTTCCTTCGCAGTCTTAAGCTCTTACGCCGCCATGGAATTGTAAGTTGTTATGTTTTCATACGACACCCGCATATCAGGTACCAGGTATGTTCCAAGCCTACCTGAGCGACATTCAGAGCCACTCACGCCATCATATATATGCATAGTGCTCTATATACCCCCCTTACCGATGTTACGACTAAATATATTACGAAAAGTTACGACTACAGTATATATATATATATATATATCGTGTTCCACAGCCGCCAGATTTTGTCCCCCTCAAACGGGTTTTATATTTTCCGCGCACAGATTGATTAGCATCACCCTGTTGACCCTGGTACTATAAATAGATAGCACTAAGGGGAGCCGCCGACCTACATATTTCATGCGGATATACACACCCAGTAATACGCGCGATCGGAGCATCACACACAGCTTGCAAATACGAGTTTAGACCAAATTTTCGATGTCACAGCTGAAGAGTATTTTCACTTTTTGTACTATAGTCGGCGGTAGTAAAACGTCAGTTACCGCTCTTACCATGTAGCCTTGGTCGATATTCGAAATTTAGAGGTGGGGAAACGTCCGAATCAATTACGGATCACAGCAACGTTGGGAAATAGTAGGCGAGGAATGTCGTAACTAAATGACCATCACAGCATCTCGATAACGGGAGGCACCCGGGGTCGTCTGCTGGGGTAGGGGATGCACTCGACCGAACTGGAACGTAAGGAGGTACGTACGAAACTTGTGCGATGATGATAAGCGTGCTGCTCTTCTTGCAATCAAAGCCTAGACCGCATGACCACACGCCGCAGTCTCCACTGAACATGAAGTCCTAGACTGCTCTACTACTGTAGCTGCTCCTTGAGCATTGGTCACGACAATAGGCTGCTATTGCTTACCAAGTACTTCTTAACACGCCAATTCTCGTGTTTCAGGTACGTATCATGGTGATAACATTGTCGATGCTAATCGACGAGCAGTGGGGATGTTTAACACTCTGCACAATAAACATGAAGGCACCTACCTTGGGGAGAATGGACGTCACACCTGCGACCACGGCTTGTCCGGAAGGTTGCTGATGGCTAATGCTTGGGCGAGTTGAGTTGGAAAGCAGAACGATGATTGAGTGCTCGCAGGAGGGTGGTAGGTCGGGGTGGGAGTCTCCAGCAACGGCTTGGGGCCTCTTTTCAACCCAACACAAACATACTGGCAGAATCAATCAGAAAACGCCGAGAGTTCCCCCGACGACGGATCATAGCACATAAAATATACCAGTTATAGTCTATATACACATCGTATTCATAATCAGTGCCAACTATGGTAAACATTCGTTGTGGTAGCTGGTAGGTTCGAATATTACTCCACTACGTATGTTATATCATAGTGACATCGAACTGAAGGCAACGGTTGCACGATATTAATATGTTTACCAAACCGCTGCATTTCGCATGTTAGAAGTCAAATTACAACAATACGAAAGACGCGCGTTGTTGGGGTGGAGCAGACGATAGTTGTCCAATGAAGTCACCCGATGCGCATCGCGTGAAAGGAAAGTCGGAAAGCATCTCAAGACAGCGCGTACCGGGGTATTATTTTCCGATAGTCCGATTGATTGTTGTTGTTTGTGTTGTCGACTGACACCACCAGGCACCAATTTTAGCTCTCGACTATATTGGCTACAAGGAATCCGGAGGAAATATTACGTTATACACAACAACTTTCTCCATGTGTTATATCGTCGTCTCCTTCAAACACCGAACATAATTTTTAATTTCACCCCCCCTCCTCATATACATAAATATATGTATTTATTTGGCATCCCTGTTGGGCTAAAATCAATTCACTACCACCCCCCCCCCCCCAAACAAACCTTTTGTGTTTGTATATTGTTTTCACCTTACATGCCATTATCACTCTTATTTTGGGCCAGTCGCGGGCTGTCATTCCTGCTGTCAAAAATAGCAGCTGGTTGCTCTCCAGGACGAATCTCGTCTTGTGTACCTCTCTTTATACCCTGTCAGGCATAGGAAGAGACATTTCCGTTATCCGTTTTTGGCGGAGAGACGCGTGCGACAACACGGCTGGGCTACCTACTAATTGCACTTTTTTGCCCAATAACAAATTATTTCTGGCAGACGGAGCTTCTTCACGGACAAAAGTTCTCAATATTGTCGTTGGAGCACGTTTGTTTGTGTTTTGCCACGATATGCCAATCGCGGAAAAACCTACTGTCTTGCATTGTATTCATGCTATCAATGCTAATACTACAACACTGCTGTCCCTCCTGCTGTCGTACATGCCATGAGGAGTGGTTTATTAGGTTGCAGTTTCTTTTTCGTTGTTATTAGACGTCAGGTTTTTTTACGGTCGGAAAACAAAACACTCCTTAGTAAGTGAGGGGGCCTCAGAAAACTCAAGTGCACCCGTACCGTGGCATGGACCGAGATTGTTATGCGCGAGGTTTTTGACTTGGTGACGATACTGTATAGTACGATCGGCGGTTGGCTTGTATTTGCCGGACCACTTTGGAACTGTACGCGCCACCTGTCTTTGGCGAGGTTTCCTGTAAATCGTGTCAACGGCACATTTACTTGCGAGCCAACCCCACGGTAGGGGTGCAGCAATAAGTTGCTGAGCTTCCGACATGAGGAGCTTAATATCTCAACCGAAACATGACTTCCAAGATTTTCGTTCGCGCCACCCGATCAACACAGTTCTATCCGCTAGTAGTCCTAAACCAAATGCGCTCGTAAGATGATCCTACCCAACCGGTAACTCCTCACTCCGGGAGCTAAACCGATCAGGAACGTTTGACATAAACAAGTGCATCCCCTACCGTGGGACGACTCTTGTGACGGCCTTTCTCACTGCGTATGCGGGAAAACATTTTTGTTCAGGTGGAGTTCACCCCTTTGGAACGTTGGAGGGAAAACATGCTGAAACAACTGACGAGTATTACTTCAGGCCACACAACCCAAGCAATGCGAACTTCTGGGCGTGCATGGAGAAGATGTGTCCCTGTCCGGGCTGCAAATCAGAGAGTCCTGAAAGGTACGCAAGCATGCGTTTAGGATGACGACGACACTCTTATACTTCCGCTACAAAAGCTTTTCTTCTTAGGGCCTTCTTCTTATGAATGGACATTTTTGATTGACTCGTACTCGTCGGGTAGCCAGCAGCTGCTTTCAGTTAGAGGCAAAGAAAGCGCAAACGTCTGGTCGGTGTACTAAAGGCGGCATATTTCGTACTCTCAAAAACGCGTTGCCGATAGTGGCTATGTTTCGATGTACGACGAGTTCTACGATGATAGAGGTAGCACTTTTTGGTGTTATTGTTTCTGGATGACGGGGCTCGTTAACCCCAACATCGTCGGAATGGCATTCTATTTTTGCAATATGTTTTTTTTGGTAAAGATAGGCCACGGGTTTGTTCATCGGATTGCAGTTTCAGTTTGCTCAAAATCATGTTGCCGGTGAGGTATAGAGCTCCTCAAGCGAGAAGCTTCAGAAAAAAAATGCTGCATCTCCGTCATCGTAGAATGTGTCGTGCGACAGAGGGGCCACGCAGAAGCCAAACACTGTTTGAAACACGCATTGAAATCACAACCCGATGGAATTCCCCATCTTATGTGGCTCAGATATGCATCGTTCTTCGTATATTGTAAATAATTAAACGGCATTTGGCAGTTCCCCAGTTTGGAAGCCCCGTCAGGCGGAATGTTATAAGAGTGAAGAAACAAAAAAATGTGTATTTTCTCTGTGGTAGAATGTGTCTCTCCGTGCCGCAGAAGGGAACACGAACTGCGAGCTGGACTCGACGAGACGATGCAGACGGCAGTAAGCCGTGGGGGCTTAACCGCATGCTCGACGTAAAGCCGACAGTGGGCAAAGTGCACGGCATACGTCCTTGACCCCGACAAACCAAGAGCAGGAATTATACGAGGGGTGTACTGGGTACTGTTGGTACGGGTTGTATATTGTGGTGTGCGTTGTCTTCGGCATTGCGTCGTGCGTTCTAACCGTGACAGTAATGAGCACACTCAGTGTCCGTCCTGATTGTTCAACCTCAAGAGATTACTATGTTGTGGCCACAGACTAGACCTTGATTCGCAGCCTCTGTCTTGATTCCACAAAGCATGGACATTTGAGACACACCAGGTACTTGACACAATTTCTGATGTGGTCACAGACTCTGGTAAAACAACAACAACCGTCCTAACTCGAGGTGTGCATGTGTACCTGACGCTCAGAGATTATATATGCCGTCAATATCAAGCTTAGCAGGCGGAAACAGACAACAAGCGAGCAAACCATGACCAATTCTTCTTACAAGGGCGATGCCAATATGTTAAGGCCGCCGTGCGTCCTTGTATCTGGAGGGAAAAGGAGAAGAGTTCTCCTCTCAAGCGGAACAGGCTAAAACTTGTCTATTACGCGGGATCATAGTAAATGGGACGAAATATTCCTAGCAAAAAGGAGAGACTATAAAGGTTTTCGTGCGTACACCGTAGATCCTATTTACTACGGTCCCCCGTAATAGTATAACAACAGCAAAGAAGTATCTGCTGGCACATTCCGCTTACCTCGTGGTTGGTAGTAGGCTGGGACAGCCGCTGTCTTGCTATCTGGAGTGAAAAGAGCGGAGTAGTTCCCTGCTCAACGTGAGAGTGGCGCCGGTAGATCAGTGTTGAGTGTAAGCTTAGCCGTCGAGGAGGTATAGTAAGTACTGTTGGACGTCGAAACGAGAATCGTTCGGGTATTTCGCAAGTAAGTGCTGAAAACGTTCGATAGTGATAACGATATCGATATCGATAGCGATGGCGAAAACGATGGCGATGGCGATGGCGATAGCGATGGCGATACCGATAGCGATAGCGATAGCGATGGCGATGGCGATGGCGATGGCGATGGCGATAGCAATAGCGATAGAGGTAGCGGTAACGATAGCGATGGCAATACCGAAAGTATCGTTATCGAAACGAAACTCCACTATCGATTAAAGGCTCTAAAATGTCTACATGTGCGAGAACAGCGACGATAACAGAGACGAAAACCTGAGGCCACCACACTTTGAGTGTTTGCTGATTATATGTAATATATTATAGTGAGGTCAGATGCTGCTTTAGGTATAATATCATATCGATGTTACGCTGGAACAATGTTTCACATAGTTTCGGTTGTACGCTCATGGTGGAGAAAACGTTCGTGCAGCAACAGACACCCGGCCACTCGCCCTTCTTAAACGTGGAAAAAAAATGGCATGCTCAGGCCCCTCCCGTCCCCACCACCAAAAATATAATACGCCCCTGGCCGATTGCCTTTATCCATCAATAGCCACTATTAATAGGAACCTGGACATTCGCCGCGAACTGGGAATGATTGTCCGACAGTTTGGTAGTACGCAAAATGTTTATGACCAGTAGTTATGGTTTGTACCCACGACATCACCGCTAGTCACCAGTAACCAGTACACACCATGTCCGCTTCTTAATGCGGACACAAATCTGGGCGTGGGAATCGGTACAGTTCGATTCACCTGAGCCTTCGCCATGAACTATTGGTAGGAACATTAATCCAACATCCCGGTTATACGCGGTTGACGCACGACATCACCACCACCATTATACACCAGCTGGCGTGCACCCGGTGTGTGTGTGCTTAATCCTGACGGGACATGAACTACTCGACGTGTGGATGGCAGCGCATTTCGACAGAGGTAAAACGTGTGGGTTGTATTGTTGATGCGGCGAGTGTTCGTTGACGGCTTGGGACCTGTATTTAGGACGGCTGAGGCCAATCGCGGATTGAACGTGCGATGTCCTTCTTCTTTCTTTTCTGACAGTTGAAAGGTGAGATGTTGCGCCTCTTTACCGCATCTACTATAATACTAACATTGATATTAGAGTTCTCGTCTCGTATCGGAACGTCCGATACATCGGAAATTGCATCCCATATCGGCGCTCGTATCGGAACAAAAACGTCCCCTCTCTGGGGATCAGGTGCGTTGGAGATAGCCACCCCGAAGGTAACCCCTCCGCGTGTAGTGTGGGACTTGCGACTGCTAACCCACTAAGAAAATCTCCGGCCATGAAAACACAGCCTTGCGCCGGACTTGGTCTAGTTACGGTCCACCCTATCCTTTCGGGCGTTGGTTCTCGATATAGGTCTATAGTGCGGGTATGTGCCAAGCGATATATCACCCGCACTATAGCGATATCAACCGCACTATAGCGGGCACCCGCACTATGTATAATTGAAAAAACCCTATAGTTTTTAGTATAGGCGGCAACATTCGTGCCAAGCGATTTCACCCACACTATGCCGCGCACCCGCACAATTTAACCCGCACTCTTGAGGGACCTTGGCTGTATCGCCTTATGATTCAAACGATTTCTGAACGACGAGACTCCACAAACTCAAAATCGTTCGAATTCCATTCGTTATGCAGCATGCTTATTCGTATTCCTATACCGGTCGTGGGGTTGTTCGTCAGGAAGCATTTTACAATTGTCTCCAAATGAATTTGTTTGCGCTATAGTCTAGAGCCCCGAAGCGAAAAGCCTCCGAAAAAATGGGTAACCTCTACCGTAGCTTGCATCATGGCCGTATTTTTGCTCGTGGCCATATTTGGGACTGGTTACTATGACGGGGGGACATAGAAAATAGGACCAAATATTGCTTGGAAAAATTAGGGAATGCATAGGTTTTTGTGTACACCGTAGGTCCTTTTAACTGTGTTCCCCCGTAATACTGCAGTATACTTCCCCGTGATAACACGGAATCCTTGCCTTGCACGCACAATCTCACGTACAAGCATTCTATCGCTAACACTGTAGATCACAACTCACTGTGGAACCATGCACAGGTATTTCAGATCATAAAAATTAGACTCCCCTAAACTTGCGCGGATGGTGCGATCCGTTGAAAGAAGCGACCTGTGCAACCATCTCGTCCGTCCGGGTAGTGCGAGGTCTCCATCCCTATCTATGCTTGATACATCCTAGCAATGGCCATCCGGGCGAATGCCGGTTTGGACGAGGAACGGTCCAGGGCCGGGGTCTGAAGACCCTGGAGTGTACCGCCATATCGCATGTGGAACACCATATGTTCGCCGCACAAAGTCACAACAGCTAAAGGCAAGAGCTTTCGATCCTCAGACAGGTTTGCGCCAATACCACAGAGTCATCCCACGGTATAGGGGTACAGCAGTAAGTTTCTGAGCTCCTGACATCTAGAGCTCAAAATATCACCCAAAACACGACTTCCAAGATTTGCGTTGGCGCAACCCCATCAACATTTCTTTCTATCCGCTAGTCCTAAAAACAATGCACTCGTAAAATGATCATACCAACCGGTTGTTCCTCACTTCGGGAGCTCACCCGGCCAGGAAGGCTTTTATTGACCCCAAAAAGTGTAACCCCTACCGTGGGATGACTCCATACTACTCAAGTACGGGGTCGGGATGCCGGAGTAACACGAGGAAAACCCGAAACAGGTTTATCAACTCCGATAGACGCATTCTACGATGATAGGTGCACCATTAGTATTTGCCTTCTAAGGCTATTGGCCTCCTGAGGGTCCTCATTTCAGGAGCTCTATACCCCACCGCAAAACTGGCTTAGAGAAAACTGCAAGCGCAATCCGATGAGCAAACCCGTGGCCAATGTATGCAAACAAAAGGATGTTGCCAAAATAGTATGACATTCCGACGATTTTAGGTTAAGGAGCCCCGTCATCTAGAAAATATAAACGCCAAAAAAGCTATGATACCTCTATCGTAGGACGCGTCGATACTGATGGACAGTGGAAGTACAGGTGTCAGTTATGATAGAGCTCGGCAAACACATTTACCTGCGCTTAGTAGGTGGCGGAGTTGACTGAAATTACCCCGTAAGAACGGCGAGGTGGCAAATGCAGGATGTGCACTGATATATGTTGCTGGACTCCACTCCCGGGCGTGATAGTAAAATATGGAGTACCACCGCCTTCTGCTTGTGCTGGCACAGTTTGTATGTGTCAGCTGCTGCCAAGGCGCGAGGTTGTCTTCCACCAGAAATGCGAGTCTGAGCGTACCGCATGCACGGTTCTGGGGACACTTAATTGGGACAAGTTGCCTTCTAAGGAAAAGTTTAGAGTACGGCGACTCCTAGATAGAGAGTGAGCTCCTAATACCTCCGTGGCGTTAACCGGATCCGAAACGTTGACGTTCAGGGTTAGGGCTTGCCGTCCAAGGTAGGGTTTAGAGTACGGCGACTCCTAGTTAGAAAGTGAGCTCCTATTTACTTCGTGGTGTTAGCTGGATCCGAAATGTTGACTTTCAACCGCGCATTTGGTTCACAAACGTTCCTGCTTGACGATGTCGTCAAACCGACACCAATCCTCCCGCTACGGTCGCTTACGCGGCACTGTCTCCTTTGGACGTTTAAATCATTACCATACCAATGTACACATATACGTGTCCAACCGCCAGTCACGTGGGAAGATCACGAGGTTTCCCCCTAATTCATACAATCGCTCACCCAAACATCAAAGGCTCCTAGATGAGTTATCCCACGGTAGGGGTTGCACTTTTTGGGGTCAGACGTCCCTGACCGGTCGAGCTCCTGAAGTGAGGATCTACCGGTTGGTATGATCATTTTACGAGCGCATTTGTTTCAGGACTAGTGGATAGAAATGTTGATCGGGTTGCGCGAACGAAAATCTTGGAAGTCATGTTTGGGGTGAGATACGGAGCTCCTCATGTCAGGAGCTCAGGAACGTATGGCGGCACCCCTACCGTGGGATGACTCCCCTATAAATACTAACCCGCCCTAACCCAATCAAACCCAATCAACCAAGCTTTGCAGGGATAACCTCCTCCGTCTCGAACACAGCGTCCGTCAACCATTTCCCCGCATATGCAAGCTCTGCTCGAGAACTGAAAACCCTATCCCTCTATTTACCCTGGCGTCAACGCTGGCCTGACCATTGGTTGGTGGACTTGGTGAGATTTCAACGAACAAGGTTTCAACGCGTTGGCAGGGGGTATCTCACCACTTACTTGGAGAAAATGGCTTGGACACATACATGCTACGATAGAGGTGCGCCGGTTTTTTTCTGGGGATCTTCGCTTTAGGTCTCTCTGAACCTCACCCACCAACTGAATTTGGGTAAACTGAAAGAGCAACTCGATGAACAAACCCATGTGGCCTAGGTATACAAAAAAATCAGAGTAAAAAACAAGGAGTTTCCGACGATTTTGGTTTAAGGAGCCCCGTCATTCAGAAACAAAAAAAGCCAGAAAGTGCTATTAATAGTATCGTACCATCCGTCGCTGGATGCACTTTGAATCATACAAGTTAAACCCAATCCCAAACCCTGACCCCAACCCAACCAACCCAATCAACCAATGCAGGGATAATTCCCTTCGTCTCGTACGCAGTGTTTGTGAATCATGTTCTCGAATATGTGGTAAGTAAAAGGTATAAAGCCCTATCCTTGGTCTTTTGCTATATTATTTTGTTTGGTGGAAATTGATGGAATTTTCCATGGAAGTGATGGAATTTTCCATGGAAGTGATGGAAGCTTCCATAGAAATAGTGGAAGCTTCCATGGAAGTGTTGGAATATTCCATGGAAGTAGCGGAAGCTTCAATGGAAGTGGTGGAAGCTTACACGGAGGTAGTGGAAGCTTCCGTGGAAGTAGTGAAATCTTCCAAGACTTCCGCGGAAGCTTCCACGCTGGAAGCTTCCGGGAACGTTTGCAGTTTTCATGGAAACTTCCATGGGAGCTGCCATGGAAGCTTCCGTGGAAGTGGCGGAATATTCCATGGACGCTTCCACTTCCATGGA
>JBBMKB010068999.1:0-14568 GCA_037833945.1 Alaria marginata
TCCCATCAAGGGGGGAGTGGAACCGCCTCTGGGAGTCAGCGGCGAAACAAGGATCCGGCGCGGAAACCTTATCGAAGTACGCCAGTCTGAGGGCTCGGTCGGTCCTTGACGACGACGCCAACTGGGAGCGACCCATGTCCAACGCCAGCAACAGGTTTGTCTGTCGAAATCCGTACCTACCGAGAAAAAAAAACCGCGATGGGAGGTAGGGGGGTAACGGGGATTTGACCTTACCGCCCAAACGGACGCGATAGGGGTACAGTAGTAGACACATGCTACGTACGGTGAAGGTGTATCAACCATTTTGTTTATGAGACCCCTCAGTTGATCAACCATTTTGTTATTTTGAGCAAACCGAAAGTCAAATCCGACGCATATAGACCCTTGGCCTAGGTATAAATATATTCAGATTAAAAAAAAAACAAGAATTATTTTACAGTCCGACGGTTTTGGGTTGTTAAGGGGCCCTATCATTCAGAAACAAAATTGGCCCAAAAGTGCTGTACCTCTATCGTGGAACGCGTCAGTAACTAAGTTTTTGGAGGCAACTAACTCATTTGAGGAGTCGCTACATATGTATCTCGTCCTACACCCCGACTTTTGATAAACAATTATAAAATACGCCCGATACCCAAAATCGGGCCAGATATCTAAAAGAACAAAGCACCACCAGTAAAGCTCTGGGTCTGGTAGACAAGATACGAAGTAATAGTTTATACGTCCCGAACCTCCACCCTACACCGTAACTCTAACCCTACTAACCCTAACCCTACTAACCCTAACCCTAACCCTAACCCTAACCCTAACCCTAACCCTAACCTTATCCCCAACCCCAACCCCAACGCCACCAGGCATGAGCTCGATGACGCTGTTCTTGCACTGGAAGAGAAAGGCGCACCACTGGTAAGCTCTGGGCCTGGTAGGTCGTCGTTGTCGTCGTCGTCGGGGGCAGGGCCAACCGGTAACGGTGCAGCCGCTGTTATGTACGAGAGACTGGTGAAGGCGGTGTTGGGCAGGGATAGGGAGGCGTCGGTGCGACCGGGGGCACAGGAGACGGTGGAGCGACTGCTTCGCGTCCTTCACTCCCAGACGGATATCTTGAAGGTGCTTTGGGGCCGTTACTTTTGGTTTGTTTTATGTTTTCCCCTGCGAGGGGTATTCTTCCACTCCGGAGTGACTGGAGCCTGTCCTGTGACCACGGACTTGGTGATTTATGCGAGTTAATGTGAGAACAACAACAACAACAACAACAACAACAACCCTAACTGTTATGGCTTGGAGTCTGACCCGTCTCACGAAGCTCTGGTCCATCAAAGAAGCATCTAATAAAGAACAAGATATACAACGCGAAGCTGTGCCTGCCCAGTACCATCATCTCCTGCACCCCACCACTCAGCACATACGACACTAACCCTAATCCTTAGAGACAAACGAAGACTAATATAGTTGTTTTTTTTATGTCTTGAAGGTGATTTAGGGCCGTTGTTAACGACAAACAAAGGACTACTGTCTGTAGTTTGGTTTGGGGTAAAAAAAATAAAAACCCGAATGTTAAGATACTGTTCCCGTTAGCTTTGGTCTATTAATAGTAAGGATACTTGGTCAAGTAAAAAAAATCCATATTATGGCCAATCGGCCACATATTTTGCATTATTAACGGCCCTCAGTGTGGCGCGGTGGTTTACCAGCAACGCACTCAGGAAAAAGTGGACAACATGCATGATTGCCCGACCAAGCTGACTCCCACCTGTCGCCTGGAGAAAACATTGCGCTGTCCCGCCAAAGCTGGTGTACCTTCACAACGCGCCCAGACGCGTTCTACGATAGAGGTAGCATTTTTGGCGTTTTTATTTTCTGGATGACGGGGCTCCTTAACCCAAAGTCATCGGAATGTCATTCTTTTTTTGCAATATGTTTTTTGTTGTTGTATAGATGGGCCACGGGTGTTGTTTGTTCATCGGATTGCACTTTCGGTTTGCTCAAAATCACTTACTAATAGTATAGAGTAATATAATATTCCTCAAGTGAGGAGCTTCAGAAAAAAAAATGGTTAACCTTTGTCGTAGAATGTGTCCCCAAAACATTCAGCGAGTAGACCGGTCCGCACGCACGCCCCCGCCTGTCCCTCCTCCGAACACCATATTCTCGGTCACGGACCCTCTTTTATTTTTAATAATTGTTGCCATCCGTCATCCGACAATGTGCAGCATGAGCTTTAACGTCGTCGATCACTCATGAGCATTCCCAGAAAGAAGAACAAAACCAGGGGAACCCCCCTCCCCCCCATAACAAAGATAGGAGTAGAACCCACACAGTGGGAGAATGTGAACTGTACAAAAGAGGAACGGCATGTGTGAGAGGATGAGATGAGGAAAATTGACTGATGTGACACGGAGAAGTTTGGTAGATAGTAGCGAGAAAACGATCGCTGTCCAAGGAGATAGGTGGTGGCCACAGACGGCCAAACATGGAAGAAACGACCGCAAGGCCCAACTGCTGATCGTGTCTCTATTTGGAGTAGGAACGGTGCTCCGTCTCGAAATAAATGCGTGGCCAATGGTCAAAAGACTAAGGCAAGCACCAAAAGAGTACCCCTCCCCCCCCCTCCCTCCCCTCCGCCAACAAAAAAAAGAAACCTATGCACCAAGTCTAACTCCCTTTTGTACATAGTTCTGGCTCAGCGTCGATCCAATCCGCCTGCTGCCCTTGTTCACCTCCCTTCCTTCTCTTTACACGATACACGACATGTTTCTACGCGCGGCAGGCGTCGAACAAAACGCCTCCCGCAGGGTTCGAAAACCTGTTGATGGCGACGCACTACATGTGTCTGATGGAGCGGTGCCGAGGCCAGGGGGGAAAGGACTGCCTCGAGCTGGCTTGCAAAGCGTCCATCACTCTGTTACGGTACAGCGATATCGTTCCTTCCGACAAGTGCTTCTATCAGGCGAGTCACCGCGACGACAGTAGATAGGTAGTGATATTATTACGGGGGAACGTAGTTAATAGGACCTACGGTAGACACAAAAAAAACTGTGTAATTATCTATTTTTACTGCCATTATTTGGTCCTATTAACTACGTTCCCCCGTAATAATAGAAGCAGCTACTCTGTGGGCTATTTTATCGGCGGTAGTACACAAACCCAAATCCAATACGTATAATAGTATCCCGACTAATAATGTTGGGTTTGCCTTTCAGATAAACACCACCCGAATACGGTGTGTTGCATCGCTAAACAAGTGGGGCGTACGAAGAACAACCGTCTGGGTCAAGCGATCTGTAACACTGAGAACTGCGTTGTTACCTGGTTCTACAGCTAAAAAACTGTCACATGCAAACTCTACACCAAAGTATTAGCACGGGTAAGGTACCACTCATTGCGCACAACGAAACAGTCAGAACCAGTTGTGTAGCGCAATCGAGATCAGGTATTCGGCGGTAAGAGCGCAATCTGCGCGTCACAGACTGTGGCGACCAAATTATCGCGTTTTTCAATGCTGCTGGTCTCCGACGAACCAAACCGCAGGCGGGATCGCTTTGCAAAAAGCTGGGCAACGAGAACCTGGCGTTTGTGCTCCTCAACCGCTACGTGGACCTGACGGAGGCCATCGACGAGGGAAACGCCTCGTTAC
Organism: Alaria marginata; assembly: GCA_037833945.1. NCBI lineage: Eukaryota > Phaeophyceae > Laminariales > Alariaceae > Alaria > Alaria marginata. The sequence goes on from JBBMKB010068999.1 coordinate 3,632, forward strand.
TCGACAACTCCGACTTCGCGGAGGCAACAAACGTCCCCCTAGTCGACGACAGCAATCTTCCTACCAAGCAGGTGCGAGCACGTCTCGAGACTTTGCCGATTTGCTGCCGAACGTCGAAAGTAGATAGTAACCTATACTCTGCACCCGAAAACGTCGTTTCTCAATGCCGTTTCCATGTCCCACTTTCTCGAGTGGCCCGCCCCCACCTCCGCATAAATCTCCTTCCCCGCCCCGTATTCCCGCAAGGTCACATAAGGAATCCCGTACATACGTAGCGCGCACTGCTGGTCTACGGCTAAGCTCGGGTGGGTGATTGGTCAACCTTTTGTTCGTTACCAGTAGCCCAACAGACAAAAAAACTTCAAAATGGCGCCGTTGGCACGATGAAAACAACATTCTGTGTCCCCACAGCAAACCCCGTATCACTGCCCTGTGTTACGATATTGGTACGAGGACATATGTTATGTGCCCCCTGCCATGTTTGCTTTGTATTGGGCAAGTTCTCGTTGACTCTCACTTGTGCGTTGGGAAAATATAGAAGAAGAGCAGCTTGAGGTCACGATGAAGAATGGCATGGACAGCTGGGAAAATGTTTACCCATGCCCCCCGCACGCAATTTCTGTTGAAACGCTGCACGCCCCCCCCCCCCAAAAAAAAGAATGGCATGCCGCATACTTTTTTGTTCCTACATACAGGGGGGGTACTCTAAAATCAAGTGAAAATACGGATTAAAAAAAACGCTAATTTTTTTATTCTGAGTTCGTCCAGTGATCACAGCCCTCCGTTTTTTTGTTTTGTTTTTAATTTCTGACCTCTGGGGGTGTGGAACTGTGCAATGACACGGCGTTACCCCATCGCTTTTGTTTTGTTTTTGTGCGCAACGCGTCGATTTCGTTTCAGCACATCCCGGTGGAATCGGACCGAGAGGACGTGAGGGATTGGGTGCTGTCGGTGTGCATGGACGCGAAGATTGACCAGGCCTTGCCGCCGGAGAAGGAAGCTACTGGCACCTTATACCAGGTACTACACAGTACCGGCCCGCTGATAAGAAACCGGGGTGTTGGTTTTAAGCCCTTTACAACTGGAAACCCGTTTTTGGGGACAAAATTACTTGATAATAGTATGGGGAGGAGGTTTGGGGTTCTAAAGGGGTTAAGCCGGGTTTCTTATTTGAGAAAAGGTCTGTCCCACACTAACTTCAGTATAACAGCTGTCGACTTTCTTATTTCCCGGTCATGCTGTAGGCTGAGTTTCTTGTGGGGCTCTTTCTTATGAGAGGGCTTTATACTAGCTTAATACTAGTTTAGACTACCGCAGTACAGTACCGGCTCGCTGATAAGAAACCGATATTTTGTTTTTAGGCCGCGTTTCTTATTTGAGAATGTGTGTGTGTGTGTCCTACACTAACTTCAGCATAACAGCTGTCGGCTTTCTTATTTCCCGGTCATGCTGTAGGCTGAGTTTCTTGTGGGGCTCTTTCTTATGAGAGGGCTTAATACTAGCTTAATACTAGTTTATACGTTGACCTTAACCCCTTTCACTATATATGATGCTGAAAAAATGGTCCCACACTAATTCCAAGTAGTTTGTAGGTGTAATTCTAAAAGGGGTCAGTCAACCCGTTCACTACTGCAAATAACATCCCACACTAATTTCAAGTAGTTTCTCCCCGAAAAACGTGGGTTCAGTTTCCCACAATAGTAAAACGGTTATATACTTCGCCCCGTAAACGGGGTTTCAGAGGCCGGAGGGGCACGGGGTTGGGGGATGGGAAAGGGCAAGCAAGTAAAGACCACCGTTTTGCGTGCAGATCGGGGGCTTATGTGATCTCAGGTTTCGCACACGACACGCTCCACGAAAAGAAAAGGCCGGGGGCTCTCGCGTTGCTACGTACAGTACGTACCGAGCGTAGCTGTAGATACTGCGGGCAATGGTTGCGTTGGCGTCTTATGGGTTCTATCTACCCTAGACGGACAGCAAGGCACGAAGTTTTTTCACATCTCTCTTAAAGTTGTGACACCCACTTACCCTTACGGGCTATATTATATGGGACATTCATTTTACAGCAGGACGCATGCTACGCTATAAAGGTGGATCAACTACTTGAAAATAGTGTGCATTTTTTATTTATTAATGTATTTATTTACAGTTCCTAATAGGGTTGAGCGACGACGACATCTAATGGGAGGGCAGGTACTACTGTAGTACGCAACTCAAGGCTGCGTTGTAAAAAAAAAAAGGGCTGTCGTATATATACGAGGCGCTTTGCTGTACAACAAGTTATTTCTCTCTCTGAGCAACATGATGCGTCAGACAAACAGTGCAGAACCGGTCCCAACGAGGAGCATTTCCGACGTCTCCCCCTCCCGAAAAGCACCCCTCCCCCCTCCCCCCCCCAACGCCTTTACCCCGTTGACAAACGCCGCACGCACCCCTGCGGGCCGAAGGATACCACGTAGTGTGTACCAGTATACGGTAAGGCACCCACGAGGCAGCTACATAGTATATCCATTGCTGTCTCTGCGCGTGGTCACACCAGAAAAAAAATATTTCATTCGAAGCTGTCATTCACATGCAAGAAAATACGCGCACAAGATGCCGAAGTCCGCCTCACAAGCATTTCTTAGTCAGGATGCAGCTCACCCTTCGTGCGAGAGTCCCCAAACACCTCACGGCGCTTCGCGTTTTGGCACACGCGATGTCTTGCCTGGTCGGTGAAAACCCAACGTGCGCCGTCCCGGCATTGTAGGGATGCAAGGGTATTTGGTATTTGGTCATATGTTGTTATTGTTGTCGTTGTTCTCACATTAACTCGCATAAATCACCAAGTCCGTGGTCTCAGGACAGGCTCCTGTCACTCCGGAGTGGAAGAATACCCCTCCCATATATACGACTACGGCTATGTGCATGGAATGAGTACGCCCCCTCCCCTCCTTCACAACCTCGCCCCGTCCTTCTTCCGGTTGCTATTATGGACGCGCCCGTGCAGGGATTGTATGCGTCGGAGCTACCGAGCTGTGTGGTGACCGGGTTGCCAGTGCACAAGCGAGATATGATTCAGGTGACCGCAAGGGCTCACGTTTGGAACTAGAAACTAGAATGCAGCGCGAAATATATGCGTAGCCGTGCTGTTCCCGAGTGTATTGCTTGACACTCGTTTGTCCCGACATTTGAGCTGGTTTTCCGTGGAGAAGTACCCCGATGTACCGTAAAATGGCGTAGAACCCACCTGCATACCGTTATATATATATATATTTGCGTCTGACGGACACGTTCATTGGTAAATATCACCATGGAGAACTGCACTAAACGCCATGCGGTTCCGAAATGGTGACAACCTCTCGCGCCCAAGAAGGCGGTGCGCGCACTGCTGCGAGGGTGTACGATATGCCGCCCGCTATAAAATAGCTACACAGCACTTGTCTTCGAAAAATACAAATAAATGTTAATCAGATAGTTCGCCCCTTTACAACTACCCGGTAGACTTTATACTTCGAAATAAAAAACATACCGTATTTTGCTGCTGTACTGCCTGCGCAAACGGATAGTGCAAGCTATATATGCATCCGTCATCACTGCTTGGGGGGACAACAACCCAACCCTATATCACCAAAGCAAGAATAATTGAAACTTTTCCACTATCTTGGAAGACTGTACGCTAAACAAGGCGGGATGTGAGGCAAAGTGTATATATACACTGCATCCGTTCGAGTTGAAACTGCAAGAGCTCTTTTAGCAGTAGTACAGAACACCAAGTAAGAAACAAGGAAATACTTAATAAAGCCAGGCTGAAGCATTATTGCCCTTGGAAAAATTGTTCTGCTCACCCTGGCAGCATCCAGGGGAGTCATTGACCTACACTTTGAAAGAGGAAAACATCTGGAAAAACGCGCGGTGGAGTATCACGCAGCTTGCAAAGATGAGTATCGACCATTAATTTGATCGAACTCACAGCTGACGTATTCGACATATTTTTTATAAAATAATATAAGAAATCCGGGAGCTGTTAATACTGACGTTAGTGCAGAACACACCTCTTCCCAAACAAGAAACCCAGCCTGCGTCGGTATTTCTGTTGCTTACGAAAATAGGTGTCATGTGCTATATACCCAAACACCCCGCCCGGCATTGTTGTAGGAATCTCTCCGGAGTGAAAAATTCGCAATTCGCAATTAGCGTGGAAAGTGATACTTTATTTGTGAGGAATGCGAGTGAGTGTCTACGAACGGTCCTACGAACGGTCCTACGATTGGTCCTACGGACTACGGCCCCGCATGATACGATGTTTTTTTTTGTTCTTCTTCGTTCTGGGAATGCTCGTATGAGAGATCATTGTGGAAGCTCACTCATGCTGCACATTGTCGGATGGCTAACAGTATTAATAGTTTTCTTCTTTCGGGAATTTTTTGAGTGATCAGCGTTGAAGATCATGCTCCACATTGTCGGAGGGCAAGTCTTATAATAATAACAGTAATAATACGATGATTTTTCATCACCCTCCTGCCCGTGCCCTGCCTGCCCACTCGGACCCATGAAAAAAACAGGTCAACAACGCAAGAGCGAACAAGCGAGACTGGAACGCGTACGTGCGAATCTTCAAGCGGTGTCCGTGGACGGGCGTTGACGCCAACCCACAGTACTGACATGCAGTCGGTGGCCCCTTTTAAGGGGGCATACTACTGTAGTAGTGCGTCGAGCCGGCAGGGTCCCTTATGTACTGACGTGCTTGAATAAATGTGGCCCTTCTTTAGGGATCTAGTCCCTTAAAATGGACCCGACCGTATATCTGGCACTTGGGGAGCACATAACTTGCATTTATTACGACGTAAGTGGCAGCTTTCAGGCGGGAGACAGTGTAGTGACCCCTTTAAAAGGAACTGGGGTCCCTTATTGAGTGTTGCGTCCTCTGTTACATAAGGGACGGGGTCCCTTAAAGTGATAAAAAAACAGTGCGACGAAATGTGGGGTCCCTTACATACCGCTTTTCCTTACCGCGGGGTCCCCTTTATAAGGGCCACCTACTGTACGGAGTATCTGGACCGTTGTGCAAACGTGAGACACATGCTACGATAGAGGTGCGCCCGTTTTTTTCTGGGAATCCTGACTTTACGGCGCTCTGAACCTCACCCACCAACTGATGTTTTGAGTAAACTGAATGTGCAACCCGATGAACAAACCCATATGGCCTAGGTATACAAACAAATCTGACTGAAAAACAAGGAGGTTCCGACGATTTTGGATTAAGGAGCCCCGTCAGTCAGAAACAAAAAAGCCCAAAAGTGCTACCTCTATCGCAGAACCCGTCGTGACCAAGCTTGCATTTTGTGAAAGAAAGAGGAGAGGAGAGGAGAGGTGAGAGAAAGAGAGGATCAGGTGTTTGGTTGGACAAACGAAGAGCTCTCGCAGTTATGAGCCGCATCCGACCGCGAAAGTACCGCCGAGCAGCACAGAATATCGATCGTTTTTTTCTGGACCCAGAACGACTTATTTACACCGACCATATACAGCATACATATGCTAGCGCGTGCATCCCCTATTGGTTGGATGGACATTCGGCTAGTTCGTTGTGTACTTGAGGGGGCGGAGAAACGACTGACATCGGCCATATGCAGCATATAGCGCTTGCATCCCATTGGCTGGCGTGAGATTCAACTATTTTGTGGGGTACTTGGGTGGGGTGCTTTTTATCACGCATGGTGTCTCGAGGCCATATAGACCCTCGCATCCCTACAATGCCAATGGGACGGAGCATTCGGGGCGGAGTTGTCGAATGCCGTAAATGTGTACGTAGCAGGCGGTGGGTGGAGTTTCTTCGAGGAGGGGCGAGGGGGCGGCGGGGACAAAAGGGGGTCTCCTCCACCTCCACGTCACCACCACCAAAAAATCCCATTCCATTGTTCGTCTGCAGCAACCGCGACACGAGCCATGCTTTGCTTTCTACTTGTCGGCGCAAAATGGCGCAATGAACCAAACTACAACACGAATCATGGTGTGCTTTGTGCTAACGGGTGCAAGGGATCAGAAAGATAGGATCATTGTGAAGCAGTTGCTTGCGTGTTTTCGCTTCATCCCTGCTTTTCCCTCACGAGTGCTCGAACCATGCCGGCCATCCATGGTGTGCTTTGTGTTTAATCGGTGACAAGAGACCAGAAATGCAAAAAAACTCAGTAGCCTTTGCGGCGCCCTCTCCCGACAAATCATGCTAGATATAGTATCAAATATAGTTCGATTTTTGAGGTGGTCCGCACATTCTATCAGATTTTCCAAAAAACGCGCTGCGAAGCCGTGCGCGGGTCGGAGCCTTAGCCTGGGCTAGGGTTGGGGTTAGGGTTGGGTTGACGCCCTCTCGTGATTCGTAAAAAAAACACACACACAAAAACACAAAAACGGCCTAAAAAACCCCTATAAAGCAAAATATATTTGGTACTTTATCTGGTACGATTTGTGGGGTAAGATCGGCAAAAGCGCCTGTCTCACAGAAGTAGCACTGCGTTTTTTTTCGCTTCATCGTTACTTTCCCCTTGCGAGTGCTCGAAAAACTCCGCCCTCCACCGTTATTTCTGCAAACCAAAAAATTGACACACGACACAAACGTGCAAGCTGTCATGAGCTTAAGCTGCATTCTTACCCACTCGCCGGGGGATTAAAAAAAAAACACACACACACACACTCACACAAACACACAATGTGTGGATCCGTCGCACGAAATCTTCCAAGGAAGCGACAACACCTAAGCGCTGGCATACACGAAAATATCCACTTATACTCGGGCGGAGCGATCTGCAAAAATGCCACGAGTCCCCTGTAGGGCGCCCGAAATCTACTATTATTTTTGCTTGCACAGGATCACAGTGCAACAACTACAAAACGCGCACTTAAGCCCTAGGTCTCTGTCACCCTGCTTATGGCAGCACTATCGTAGCGCGCCAGCGGAGCATGCACTCCGGCCATCTATCCCCACGCCCACGCTCAAATACTAAAATGCGTCAATGACCTTTCTCCCTGAATCCCGAAAGAAGTTGAGTCAACGCCATCGTTAGGACGTACACCCCGACGGCGGAAGCCAGCACCACGGCTATCTTCACCACGCCCAGAATACGCTCCCTGGTATCCCTGCCCCGCAACCCGGAACAAACAAACACACGAGACGGGTAAAAATAACGGTTCAATGCGAAGAACACACACGCACGTACACATACCACCGACAAACACCGATACAAAAGCCTGAATACACGGGATGAGGCATCGGGGGATGGCAACGGCATACGTTCTCGGAGTGTTCGCCTGGTCCGGAATGGAACGACCCGTCGATTGGACAGCGCTTGCAAATTTTGCGCTCGGCTCTGCCGTCTATTTGCTGCACTGTTTTTAGCGGCGGATGTCACACGCCTTTTCCTCGTCCGCACGAGTGCAGACACAATACATTCCTTGTAGAACTGCAAAACTTATCTCACACTAATTTCAGGAAGTTTGTCCCTAAAAACGGGGGTGCTGTTCTAAAGGGGGTACTGTAGCAGTTAGCACCCTAAGGTCCAAGTGACAGACAGGTGTGTATTCGTAGATATGTCCAGATACGTAACTCTCAAGAGTACGAAAAGAGGAAAACGCACCAAGAGGAACAGCGACTTGGTTTATCTTGTGACATTATCTCATAACTCGAGCACGCGACCATGAACCGTGCAGAGACAGATAATTTCAACAAGGAAGACTCAAGGCGTATAGGGCATGGTACATTGTATGGGTATGATAACTGCCTGTGGTTCAAAATAGGTTGCGTTGTGTGCTGCAGAGCGATCTCCGCGAATCTCCCCCCTCCGCCGGTCAGAATGAGTCGTACCTGCTGGAAAGTCGGACAAGGTTCGCCATCCACGCCGCCAAAACATGCACGAGCGGAACCGCTACAAGCACCAGCCACCGCGGCCACCGTTGCCCCGACACCGCAGTCGATGCCGCCGCCATAATCGCGGCTGTCATCAACACGCCCCGCAAGCGCCTTAGTGGGGATCCTTCTGAGCCCCGTCTTGGCGCGTCTCTCGTTTCCGACTCCGCCGCCACCGCCACCCCCCCAAAATTACCACGGCGTATTTGCTTCTGCCGCTGCCGCTGCTGCTGCAGTTGCTGCCGTTGCTGGTGCTGCCGCTGCTGGTGCTGCTGGTGCTGTTGGTGCTGCTGCCGCTCCCGCCGCCGCCGCTGCTGCTGCTGCTGCTGCTGCTGCACGGCTGCCGGTTTCGACCGCACGTTTACACCGACCTTATCATTGGGTGTATTGCTACGATGCGCACCCTCCGTGGCTGTAGATGTCGTCGCTTTCGCAGCTTTCGCCGCCGCACCCTTTGCGCCCAGGGCACTAATCGCGCTAGACGGTGCGCTTTTGCGGGCGGCACGGGATCGATGTCGCGGCGCCGCCGACCGATAAGATCCAGCAGCCCATCGTCCTTTCGCGCGGCGGCGGCGGCGGCGGGGGCGGGCGAGCTCGCCGGTTGTGCTGCTGCTGCTGCTGCTGCTTTCGCCTTGTGATCGGCCGCTTCCTCGGACTGATGGTGTCCGGCGTGGCGTGCGTCGCCGTCGCTTCCGTCCCTTCTGGCGGCCGCGGGTGCCCGCGTTGCTAGTGTCCGCGTTGCTAGTGCCGGCGTTGCTAGTGCCCGCGTTGTTACCGTTAGTGCTCGCGTTGCGAGTGTCCGCATCGCTTGTGTCCACGTTGCTAGTGTCCGTGTTGATACCGATAGTGCTCGGGTTGCTACGTCCACGCTCATGTACTGCTGCTGCTGTGCCGATTGACGGCTTGGCTGTCGCGTCGATTGATTTCTTGGTTGCCAAGTCGATTGATGGCTTGGCTGTAGCCGTAGCGGCAGAGGCAACTGTGGCGGCGGCGTCCTCGCCATCGCTATCAGCCGAAGGCTCCAACTCCTCGAACAGAGCCCGAAGTTCTTGGTCGTTGAGAGCACGACGGAGGATATCATCATCACCGCCGCCGCTGCTGCTGCACCCATCTGCGGAGGGGGCGGTCGCTTCCGCTCGTACTTTTTGCAGCTCGTCGGCGATGACGTCAAGCTCTCGTTCGAAGTCTCTTGCCAGCTCTTCCATCACATCGTCACCGAGGTCGGCGAAGGTAGTGCTAGCGCGGACCACGCCGGGAGCTGCAGATAATCGGTGGCGGCGATCGTGCGCACAGAGCAACGTGAGGGGGCGTGGCATGATTACGGGTCAGGTGTCGACTATCGAAGACGTCTATCTGTGTTTAACGCAAAACGGGATGATATTGCTTGGTGTGTTCTTGTCGTCTATCGGGCGTGGTGTTTAAAGTAAAAGTAATAGGGACCCTAAGTAGAGCAAGGTTCACACAACACACAAACACACACGCAGGCAAATGTGCAATACCTGGTATTTACTTCTAACTATGGCGTTTGACAACTACTCTGGGAGGCTTGATCACTCGTACACGCTCGCACACATGTATACTATGAACACGCAAGCACGGTACGCGTACGAGGGCTATTCGGCTGTGTATACGTGTATCATAGCACAGGTACTCGTGCTTAGTGCCAGCGTTGCCGCGGGACAAGTGTCATGCAGCAGCAGCAGCAGCAGTACGTATCATAACAACACAGCAGCAGCACACTGACCCTTTTGGGTCCCATGTAAAGCGACCAGATACACGACGAGTGCGATCTTACTAAGAGTCTTGAGTAGAAAAAGCGTGCAGAAGTAGACACGTTACTATGCTGCACGCCTATCGTACATGTGTGTTATTTACATGCCCCTCTTGGACCCCTGTGCAGCTGCGGCGGACGCTGTAATCGATAATCGGATCGTCAGTTTTTTCGACATTTCCCCCCCAAAATGACCGTCACACATTCACCTTGAACATGTTTAGATGCCTCCGGACGAGCAAGCGATGTGCGCTCCACAAGAAGCCATGCGATGGTCAACGCAAACACACAGCCATGCATGCCCTTTAGACAAGCTGCCTTAGCGCATAGCCAGCACTCGTAGCACTGCTGTTTGGTGCAACTAAAACTTGCTTCGAAGGCTCGAAGGGAGAAAAGTGGAGAAAAGGTTTTCCTGGTGTCATGAAGGCGTTTTTCAAATATATAGCCAGTTTTTGAAACGTTCCAACTTTGTTGTTTGTTCGCGTTTGCATTATTGGCGTAACGTTTTGGGGAGGGCGAGAGGACGCTTGTTCGTGGCTCATGACGCTGAGCGATGAATCTATCTGCTGATGATAACGCTGCGTGTCACATGAAGTAACTCTAGCGCCAACTCAATTGACGTATCGAGGGTGTCCTTTACTACTTACTGTCAGCCAGTCGCAATGCCCCAGAGCTGCGAGAACGACTGATCGATCGACATCATACAGCCCGACCGCCGGGGGAAATTCTCGGAATTAAGATGATGTAATGAAGAGGCTACGAGTATAGTAGTAGTACAGTAGGGCGGACTACGTATCGCCATCTTATCGAAGCTGGGTGGGGCAAATCGTGTACACACACTCTGATCAAAGACGGGGGCCCTCGCGCCCTGTCGCGCACCGACCGGTAGAAGGTACGACGCGTTGTGTGAGACACTGGGTACGACCCACGCTGAAATTGACGCGAGTCGCCATCGTCGTCGTCGGGGGACGCACTGCAAACCAACGGACAATATATGAAACCCTAGACTAGACGAAAGATATTGCGGTGGACGTAGTATAAAGGCAGTTATTTTATCCCCAGTTAGTAACCGGTCAGACAGACAGGCAGAAACACAGCACACATTTTCCTCGGACACCTTTCGATTTTTCATTGGACACGTTTCCATTTTCCGCGACAGAGGCCCTAGGTTAACACCAAGGAAGGGAATAAATACCAGGTACTGGTACAGTAGATATATATACAATAATGTATGAACTCGGGAAAACCTTGGAGCGGCAAGAAAATCTTTGATCGTGTCGGCCTCAG
>JBBMKB010069010.1:0-14566 GCA_037833945.1 Alaria marginata
TGCGGCGCCGGAATGTTGCGGCCCCAAAACCCCGTGTTGCGGCAAGCCGCACATCGCCTTCGGCGAGTGTTGCGGGAGAAGGCCATTTCAAACCAAATGTTGCGCCAGCGCAACAACGCAGCGCAACAACGCCACAGCTAATTAATGCCCTGGTGTACACCCTTTTAACCATTACCCTTCTAGTTTTGTCAAGGCCAATCTTTGCCAACTTAAACTTTGCGAAATCGTGCTCCTTCGTAAAAACTTCAAACTAAGGCCCCGCAAAAACTAACAAGTGCATTGGAAAGCGCAAAGATGATTAATTACTCTTGACTACGTACAAAAACTCTTATTTTTAGTATCCCGCGAGGTACAGGCGCTGAAATGGTGTAAAAATGTTTTTTTCCGGAAATTAAGATCCCGTTTCCATCAGGACGTAAAACAGGCGTCCGTCTCGTGGTGCGGCACCGCACCAGGAGCCATAGGCGAGGTGCGGCCCCCCGGAGGGCCCCCCGGAGAGCTGCCGGAGGCTTCTCGGAGGGCCGCCGGGGACCGTTTTTTTTAGATGTATGCGTCAATACACTGAAACTGTGCGTCTGACCCGCTCGTTTTATCCTCTTGTAGACGTGGTGCCGGCTGCCTTAGAATGTTACCAATATGCATTTTGCAAAGGACAAAATGACAATCAATAAGCATGTAACCAGGTAACAACCACCCTCTACAGAGCTATGAGGCCCTTCTCTCTCCTAAGACATCATCCTGATGTGCTTGTCTCTGTGGGCTCACTGACATTTTCTTGGGGGCACAGGGTTTCCGCTATTCGCGGTGCGTTACGATCCCGAGGTTGCCAGGCGATTACTCACATTTTGCACCAGTTCCTGAAGTCACTGGGAATTTCCTCTCCCTTTTCGAGCTGTTTGAGGCCTGCTTCGTCCTCAGGCAAAGGAAAACGGCAACAGTTTCAATCGAATTCCCAAAGGAAGTAAAGTACTCTATGTGAAAAGAGAAACCCAACCCCAATTAAAGCATTTAAGACGAAAACAACTTAAAAAAATCTCGAGAAGGCGAAAAATATAAGTGTCGCCTGCGACGAAACAGATCCAAATATTTTTTTGCGCCTCATAGGCGAAAATGAAGCCGCACCAAAATAAACGCCTGCGGCGAAAAAAAGTGCGGCACAGGAAAAGCGCGGTGCGGCGAACCGCACCATGCAATCGGCTAGTGGTGAAAAAAGCGGAATTTACCACTAAAATGTGCGCCAGCGCAACATTTCACCACCTTTTGTACGCCTGGGTTCCCATTAGCACCGGTCTTCACATTATCCGCCCGCACGAGTTCCTACCTCGTAGCGACATCTAAATTATCTTTTACTGGACCAGAATGTATAAAACGTAGACACGATGCTTGATCAATACAACCAGATTGTAAGCAACCCTCGAACGTTCCAAGTGCCAAGTGCGTCGTGAGTGGTGAGTCATGAGTCGTTTCTTTAACTTCCGGTTTTGTTTGTTCGTTACCTGTACTCGCACATTTAATACCAGGGTACAGCAACACAGCAGTAGAAGACACCTATAATTTGATAAGAAACACAAATACTGACCCAGGCTGGTTTTCCATTTGGGAGAGAGTGCGCCCTACACGAATTTTAGCATAACTCCTCCCGGGTTTCTTATTTTCGTGTAAATCTTAGCCTGACTTTCTTATTACGGGGGACCATAGTAAATAGAACCAAATGTTGTTAGTAAAAATAGGTAAATATATAAGTTTTTGTGTGTACGGTCGGTCCTACTGTATATACTATGGTCCCCCGTAATAGTGGTATCTTTCTTATTATATGTCCTGTACTACTATACAAGCAAGTGCATTCCAATTTGAAATACAATACGAGTACAATCGTCACCCTATTTTTTCGCAGATGACGTCCAGAAGTGGAGTGAAGCCCCCCCGCGCAGGCTGTTCCACCTGAAGGGGTCCAGCGTCCTGGCAATATCACAAGGTATGGGGGTTCAAGCTACTGTATGCACGTATATAGTTGTACCTGTTTAAAGCTGTACTGTAGCTGTAAGTGGAGTCCCAGCTCTAGACTAGAGCTGTAGCTCTTGAGGGCTACGCGCACCTCTGCGATTTTTCACATCACAAAGCATTACGAGGGCTACTGTGGTGTTTTCCTGGCAATATCACAAGGTATGAGGGTTCAAGCTACTGTATGCACGTATATAGTTGTATCTGTTTAAAGCTGTACTGTAGCTGTAAGTGGAGTCCCAGCTCTAGACTAGAGCAATAGCTCTTGAGGGCTACGCGCACCTCTGCGATTTTTCAGACCACAAAGCATTACGAGGGCTACTGCTGTGGTATGTATCGCTTATCACTGACCATGGTACGGTACGCGTTTCACACCACTGCAGACTGCATTCTGCACGATAATCAGTCAGGTTTTGCATCATGCTTTCGTGGTATGACGCCCGCGCCCTCCAATCTGGCGACCGCCGTTTTTTGTCTCCCGCGCTGCAGGTGACCTGGCGCAGTGGGAAGGTGACGCCATTGTTAATGCTGCCAGCGAACAGGTGCGTGGATTTCACAGATCTAGCCCCGCCCTCGTCCCGAAGTTGGTGCTGCGTCTCTTACTTTACCGTCTCTGTGTTGTACTGGTATATCTTACGCGGGGATTTGTGTCACGAGGGTATGTGCTGACCATAGCATTTACAGCCATCTACTGAATACTCGTATCGTTGCTTTGCTCGTACGCTGTAGTGTTGGGGCGAAGCATCTACGCCGGAATCTTGGCTTGACCTTATCCCCGGCAACACGCGGCGGGCTTGCCTCGTTTCAATTGCCCCCGGTTGCAGATGTTAGGAGGACCAGGCGTGGATGACACCGTGCACAGAGCAGCAGGGCCACAGGTATCAGAAACATATTTATTGCCCGCAGTTGTCGTATGCTTTATTTAGTATTTTTCAATTTGCCATCTGACGATATGCAGCGCTTGTTCCGGTCATACCATTCAAATCTAAAGGACGTCCAGAATCCAATGACTTAAGACAAGATGTTACTGCAGTAGTCATTATGGCTGTGTGTTGTCGTACAGTAAGACTCGGAAAGCTTGAGAGCGCCCCGAGTTGTGCCGGCCAGTGGCACTGCTTAGGTCTCCAACTAACTGATGGTCAGGACAGCATTCAGTTTAATTACTACATGTTTCGGTAAAGGGTGAGTGCAAGACGGAATTGCGCTCTCATTTTGTGTTGATGGACCCAACGATTCAAAACGCAAGGCGATACAGTGGGGGGCTCCCAATAGTGCTGGTTGAATAATGCCACTGTTCTATATAGTGCCGGTGGAAATGCTTGGCCCGACTGTAACTTTAGTAACTCTCTATAAGTAACCCCATTCCCAATGATGCCGGTGCCCTGAATAGTGCCGGTATGCTGGGCTGGCACATACTGGCACTATTGGGAGCCCCCCATTGTACTCTCAAACGTAACTCCGCCGGAGGTTTTGCTGCGCCGGCGCCGACCTTGTCAGAGACATTGGCAAAGCGGCCGAGGTTGGAGGCCGACGGCTTGGAGATAGTTGGGCGGAGGCGACAGTTTCAAAATGTTTTTTTGTTCGAGCGCTTTTCGTTTTTACTCTGAGTCTGCCCCACCCGATTTTCCGTTGTTGTTGCTCTTGTGGTGCAGCTTTCGGAAGCCTGCAAGAGTTTGGCAGAAGGCGTTCGGTGAGAGCACGCGCTTGTCTCCTCGCCAATGTTCTTGCTTTGATGTTTTGGTACAATGTAACCTGGCATTGTGTGGTTGTGAGGGTGCTATTTTTCTGCGAAGTTGCTGTACAGATTGCTATTGAAGCCGTTTATGTTACACATTGCAACCGTCTTTCTCGATTGACCCTTTTGAGGCCCGTTTATATCGACCAAAAACAAGAGATTTGCGATAGTATCAACCGTCCAGGAAGAGCCTGCAGCAGTACGAGTATCAGAATGCCGTGCGCGTGTCGAATACCTCCTACCGTTGCGCTTTGAACACACGTTATGGCCGGCGTCCCCGGCTGCTTAGTGTGACAGATTCTCGAATCATTAATTTATTTCGTCAATTTTCCCCTGTGAAGCCCCAAAAGGGTTATAAGCTTCTACGAAATATTCCTTGGGCGACATGGTCTGCGAGAGGCTTACGGAACACGGTCCTCTCTTTTGATGGTGTAGGTTGTCGAGGTGGCGATTTCGGGGATACGTACATGTTGATTGTGCTTGAACATGTGATACGGATATGACAATGGTTGATAGTACTAGGGAGTTCCAATGGCAGGTTGGCGTTATAGTAGTTGGATATCGGGACGGGTTAGGTATGGGGTAGTGTGCCCTTCTACCTTTTCTCTTTATGCGGCTCTTGATGCGACTCTTGAGCTTCCATCTTGATACTTCCATCTTGATACTGCCTCTATATTGCTTGTACGTGTGGACGACTGCATGGCAGCCTGAGATGGGTGATTGATATACTGGATGCTCTACGTCTCTACCGGCCTGTAACCCCACCTACCCAGCTATTGTCCCGCGCAGCTGACTAGCCCAGCGACGCCTTGAGGGTCTAGTAAACACGATTATTATGTTTTGGATTTGAGTATTTGGATTTCGGATGGTTTTTGGTGTGTACTCAGCCGGGAGGCAGTTGTCTGAGTATACAGTGAGTTTTGGGACTACTGTTCTAGTGCACTCGTTTGATTCGGATTCTGGATTTTGGTTTTTGGACTTTTTATGTTGAAGCTTTCGGATTTCGGATTTCGCATGTTGGAGTCTTCGGACTTTGATTTTGGACTTCGAACTTTATCACAGCGACGTTTGAACCGTGAACCATAACCGCTGTCACAGGTGCCCGACGGGTGAGGCTCGCATCACCAATGGTTTTCGTCTCAAGGCCAAGCATGTGGTGAGTGCCGGTTGGTGCTGTTGGAGGTTGTGGCTTTCGACCCAGAGCGATGAGCATGCAACGATGTATATTACGATAAAATCGTCTGGCGATCCCCAAGGAGTTCACCATCTCGCGAGCATAGCTCGAATGGTGTTGCAGTGTCTCTTTTGCGAAATATTCGAGTGTGTGCATCGTGTTGCTGCTACCGCCGTTTTGGTGAGTATATATGTTTTTGAGCTTTGTGTAGGTGCTCTTGTTTGTACTCACGACCACCGTATTATTCACCGTTTCCTACCGCAGATTCATGTGGTGGGTCCCTTTTACGAAGCCCGCGAGAAATCAGAGCCACTGCTGCGGGATGCCATCAAGGTAAGCACATTGGTGGCCCCTCGGGATGTCAGTCCCTTGGTTGGCTGGCGCCAGGGTGAATCTACTGTAGTATGCACGCCAGTAACTCGTGCTGGAGGTGCGGCAGATAGTCGTCGAATGAATCGCTGTTGGTTGATTTCCTCCCACTCGCAGTGCGCTCCTATCTGAACAGCATCGAACATTATTTGTTCGTATTCTACGCACCGTGTTGTCCACATAGCACAAGCCCGGTTGCTTGTTGTTGTTTAGTGTTCAGGCGACATACATGTCGCTTTCTCTGTTACTCCTCACAGCATCGTTGATGACACGATGTCGAAAAGCCAGCTCTTACGTTGTGTTTTTGCACGTTACTGCCAGAACTCGCTTCTACTGTGCAAGGATTCTAGGCTGAAAAGCGTGGCTCTCCCAGCCGTATCGTGTGGGTCCTTCGGATACCCAACAGACGAGGCGGCAGAGGTAAGCAGACTTATTGCGGCGGTGTAGAGCGTCCTCGGTAAACATCCGAACGCGTTGGTTCTTTGTCATTTGTGGGTGAGGTACTACAGGTTGGACGGCAAGCGTGATTCGCATTGCCGCAGTTGTTTTACGTGTCGTGGTGGTCTGAAAATGGAAGCAATGACTTTTCTAGTTGGCTAGCGGAGCCGGCAGAGAAAATCTATGTGCCTGAAGCGCTACCGACTGTGAATGAGATCGCAACCAAGGAAAGGTAGATGAAGAACGTCACAATGACAGGGAAGGCGGACGAAGAGCTGAGGTCCATATCCGACCAAGACCTGTACTCGTAAATATATGATATATATCTTATTCAAATCAATGCTGTGCAACCTGAGCCAAATGCGGTGTAACGTGTGCCAATGAGCTGTGGTATCTAGCAATCTGATCCTGAACCAGAAGATTGTGTACAAATGCATAGTTTGCGTGGATCTCGCTTGGTCGGGAACCAAACGTGTTCGTTGTTGATGTTGTCTTTGCTAGTGCGCTTGGCCGACTATCATGCGCTGTCAGGCCAGTACGAGTACACGTATTTTGTTCGGCCTGTTTGATGTGCAGACGAAGTAACATAATCGTAACACGAAGCTCTTGCAGTATCTGGGTAGCCAAGAGGTTAACAACTCCTGTGTTGATATTTTGGTTTAGTATTTTCTGCTTTCTAAGTTGGCTCAACATTTTGGCATATCCAGCGGTTAAGGCAAGGCTGCAACGTTTTCGTCCTAATTGTCAGCGTGGTAAATTGGCCAAACTATGAGGTGCTCTGAGTAACCACGCTTGTCGCTGATGTGGCCACGTACCCGACGGCTGGCCTGCACAAAGGTCTGACTCACAGGCGAGTTCCACAGCCAAGTCACAAGTCGTGTACGTACGCAAATATGTGTGCCCTATTGTTCTATTGTCTTCGATAGTGGCGAACGAAGGCCACCAAGCCTCAATATTGGTGCCGTTTAACAAGATAAAACAATCTTTTGATCGAATTTCCAATCTGTTTTTCTCGACAAAGGGGAGAATGCAAACGTCGAGCGATGAGCTATGGACAGATCTCGACGATGCATTTTCAAAGCGACCGTTTTCGATGTATGTACCCCCCTCGTTTTGGGGGAAATCGGCGCGGAAATCAGGGGGGGTGTTATCATACGTGCTCCTCGGTAGTTTCTGTCACCACTGCGGTGACCTCGCGCGCGCCACAACGTTGGTTGTGTGCCAGCTCGCGCAAGAAAGGCAGGACCACGCCTGATTTAGTAGTCTGATGAACAAGGAGTGCCCGCAAAGGCCATCATATGGTTCTCTTTTTTTTGTGAGCTTGACCGGGGGACTTGGGCCGACTCGCCAGGCGTATGTACTTCTTGAATGGCTCAGATTGTCGACAGATGGTGCCGTTTGTGGTGCGTGACCTTTCGCCTACTTGTGCTGTTTACGCGTATGCCTCGTCGATCGCTAGTGTTTCTACTTGGTGAAAAAGTGCTATGCGCTCCAATATAACGGTTAATATGTCGACCTTGTGACACTCTAAACTGCTTGTGGTGGCAGGCGTCCATCACAACCATCCTGGAATTTAGCGAAGGCATCGACCTCATCGAGTTCGTTCTCTCCGACCGGGTGAGCCTTCTGCAATGCATGCTAATGGTCATAGCGGGCATTTTCAAGTGCACTTCCAGCACCATAACATACTGCGGAATGTTCAAGTAAATGCCGCTGCTCCCTAACTCGAGTGGCTACAAGGTTTCGAGTGGTTGCAAGTTTCTGCGGTGTACGCCGCCACGCTCAACGGAGAGATCCCAAGACTCATGACACATACACGTATTATACTACTGCTGTAGTTGTACCTGGTATTCTTTACAGCGTTTTCTTGAACAAACCCATGGAAACGCTAAATAATTCTTGCTTCTGCGGAATTTCCTTAGGCTACCGTTTACGTAGAAAACGCTGTTCGCTTTTCACAAACCTCGAATCTGCAATTTCAAACGTGCGAACCTGTATTTATTCAACGGCATCAACGAACAGCCCGACAGATGTCAACAGCATGTCAACCTGCAAACCTGCATTTATTCAACGGCGTCAAGGAACAGACCGACACGTATCAACAGCATGTCAACAGTTGTCACAGACGAAGCAATACGTCAGTCAAAGATCAACGAACGGTCTGACACGTGTCAACAGCATGTCAACAGCTGTCACAGGCGAGGTACTACATCAATAAAATCTTAAATTAAAGTTATGAGATAGCGTCAGCTGAAAAACGACAAATTCAAGATTGTACGTCATGGGGATGGTTTGCTTGCGCACACACATAACAGCACACGGCACCAACGAACCGACACCACCTTCACGCCTTCACCCACCCATCGACCTGCCAGCTTCCGTCGGTACCCACCCATGGTGCACATGCGCAATGCAACCTCTACCCCACCGAGGAAGGGAAAAATAATACTTCGAGCTTGCCCACGCCAGCAGCGTCATTGGTGCTACGACCCTCCGCTGCTTGAGAAGGTCAAGCTCGAAGTATTCATTTTCCCTTGCTCGGTGGGTTGGAGGTTGCGTTGCGCATGTTCATCATGGGTGGGTATAGACGGAAGCTGGCAGGTCGATGGATGGGTGGCGTCTTGCACGTGGTGTTGGCCGTTGGTGCTGTGTGTTGCGATGTGTGTGCGCATGCAAACCATCACTCATGACGTACAATCTTGAGCGTTTCGTTTTTCAGCCGACGCAACTTCATTACTTTAAATTTTGACTGACATGTTTGTTCACCTGGGACAGCTGTTGGCATGCTGTTGGCATGTGTCGGGCTGCTCGTTGATGCCGTTGAATAACGTTGACATGTTGTTGACATGCATCGGGCCGTTTGTCGATACCGTTGAATAAATGCAGGTTTGAAATTGCACGCTCGAAGTTTTTTTAACGAAAAGCGTTTTCTAAGTGAACGGCAGTCTAAGGTGTTCTTCCGCAGAAATATGTTTTTTGGCGTAACCTTAGCTTTGTTTTTAAACGTACTGGTAAGTAGCATCGCGGCAGCATCATTTTATAACGGCAAGGGCCGCAGCAAGCAGCAACAAGCATGCACAGACGTACACACATATTATGCACGCATACACGCACAGCTGACTGGTGCACTTATATATGTGTACTACCTCGTAACTGTATTATAAACTTAAAAACATTATCACAACGGAATGTGTGTGTGGATGAGTTTTGGAAGCCATTCACGCCGTAGACGATTTGGTGCTACGAGAGGGATACTTTCTGGTCTTTTGGAAAAAAAACATCGTAGAACTGTGCACAGCAGAAGGATAATAAAGCCTAGTGTTCTTGCAATGTAAACCGAACGCGGTCGTCCGATCTTGGCCGATGGCGAAACGGACCTGAAATGATTCTCTTCCGGTGGTTTTCGATCTCCCTGGGTTCACCATTTCATGGATGGTCACAAGTATCGTATTATTTACAGTATAGTAATAACAGTAAATGTAGCTATATTCATTTGAACGAGTAATATTAGTAAGCATACGTATCTGGTACACGCGTACAGTAGTACTAACCCGTTTGGGACGGAGGGGAATATTAACCCGTTTGGGGCTTCAGAACGAAAATGTCGAAAACAAGTAAGAGTTACTGCGAAGCAGCCGGACTACGGTCTGGTGGAGTAGAGTGTTGTTGTATTTTAATAAAATTATTTCAAATACGTCCGCTGTGAGTTCGATCAAATTAATGGTCGATACTCATATTTGCAAGCTGCGTGATACTCCGGCTGTGTTTGTACGAACATAGTGAAAACTTAGATTGTACACACGATACGTGCTTGAAAATGAATCCATGTACGGTAGACCTCGAGGAGGAAAAACATATTTGATATACGCGTATTTCGCAATGGCGAGCGAACTGTCAGTCGTCGGTCTAAATCGCCGAGAAAGGCGTATTAAAGTGGTGCTTCGCAGAGTATGTAGACCGAATGGGCATCAATGGCAATGTTAATGTTTGCGACGAACTGCGATGAGTCCAAAGGCCTTGACCGTTTTATATACTGTAAGCCTGCTCTGGATGTGTTGTTCGTTTTTGTCACCAATACAGTACATTGAACAGCATTTAGCCCAACCAAACATTTTTCAAATTCGTCAGCTGGGAGTTCGATCAAATTACTGGTCGATACTCATCTTTGCAAGCTGCGTGATACTCCGGCCGCGCGTTTTTACAGTATGTATGCCTCTTTCAAAATATAGGTCAATGACTTTCCTTCTGGATGCTACCAGGGTCAACAGGACAATTTTAACTCGTTTCTTCAAGCTGAGGGATACATCGAGCGTGCGTTGCTATTGTTCTCACATTAATTCGCATAATCAAGTCCGTGGTCACAGGACAGGCTCCAGTCGTTCCGGAGTGAAATAATACCCCAGAGAGGGAAATAAAACAAACTAAAAGAGGTACACGTACATATCATACGTAGCTGAAGCACGCCATATAATACATCCGCCACAAAACCAAAAAAAAAAAGGGAAATCGGAAGTCACCGTAAATACGCATCAGGCCCGTACTGGTACATACGTTTCAAGACTCGCAGCTGAAGCCCACTACACCGCATGCCACCAAGGGAACCAAATAACGTATCATACAAATCTGACGAGCAAAAACAAATAAGGAGGAAAGAACAAACACGAGAGACAGAACATGAAGCAGGGAAGATACGTACCTGGTACATACGTGATAAGTGCGTATTCTATAGCGAATCCTTACGAAACGTACGCGACCTGCTGGCAGCCTTTGAGGCAGTTGCGGGCTCAAGACGATACCGATGTCACAGCAGCAAGTAATGTGCAAAGTGTTGTGAATCCTTTCGCGTGTGTTCCCACCGTGTGGTTTGCAGGAAACCTACGTGTCTTTCGTAGCCGCTGCCTCCAAGAATCTTCAAGAGCGCTCTCTGGCAAACGGCGAAGACGATGCGA
The DNA here is from genome assembly GCA_037833945.1 of Alaria marginata. Lineage (NCBI taxonomy): Eukaryota > Phaeophyceae > Laminariales > Alariaceae > Alaria > Alaria marginata. The sequence goes on from JBBMKB010069010.1 coordinate 10,667, forward strand.
CCAGCCACGAAATGTCGGAGGTCACGAAAGAGGGTGTATTATCGCTTAGCGCGGAGGACGCGGGTAGCTGCAAGTCGCCGGACAATAAAAAATCCGAACACGAGAACACGGACACTCAGTCAAGGTCCGGATCAAATCGGCAGGAGCAGGATGCGATTAGTTGCACCAGCACGAAGTCGAAAGGCCCGGTATCGACGTCAAACCGTGCGGGAGTCCGTGGTGACGCTAGAGAGAGTGGAGAGTCCAAGCCCGACGAAACGGGAGGCGCGGCACCTTCTGGGGTGATTTTAGAAGGGAAGGAAGTCCCGGACGATCCAATGTCGCAGGAACAAGATGACGATACGTTGGACACAAGTGCCGGTGCAACGAGGGGGGGCGTTCAGGCCGAAAATTCGGAGATAATGGGAGCGTCCGCGATCGGCGCGGGCAGACAAAAAGGAGAAATCGGCGATAAGGAGGCGCCCTACCGTAAAAGGACGATGGTAGAGGGCTCACGGATGCAATCAGGCGGCGTGAACACTGGCGCAACAACTGCAGCCGGATCGGACCAAGTCAAACGGGGGGGTGCTGTGTCTGGTAAGCATGCCTGTTCTTCAAGGAAGAGCGATGCGGCGAGTCGAGAGCGTTGCTTAGAGGAGACAACAGATCCCGGCGGCGGATTGGCCGCGTTCCCCGTGCGTCGATGTGGCTGTGATGTCTTGGTTACGCTGAAAAAGCCTGGACGACCACATACCTGTCCACATACGGGGGGGGGGCTCGATCCATATTTGTCTCCATGGTGTCAGCAAACACGCCACTCAGGAGGAGCGAGCACCTTGCACAGTTCAGCCGAAAGGCGGCAAAAAAATCACAGTCGTCCTTTGAACGCGATGTCACTTGTACCGCTCAGGCACATCGTTGATTAGGCATCCTGTGCTCCACTTTGACATTTATCGCTGACCGCTCTCCTACTTTCACAGGCATCAGCCAAGAGCGAGACGAACGCCCCCGCCGCGTCCAGAAACGAGGCGGACCCCCCCCGCGCAGGACTTTCCAGTTGGGAGGCTCAAGCGTCCTTGCGCTATCAGGAGGTGCGAGAGTTTAAGCTCTATTGCTGCCACTGTAGCTCCCTGGGGCTGTGCCCCTTTGCATTGTTTCCGATGCACAGCTTGCATAGCTTTCCAAGATATAGCCAACTAGATAATATACTGGCAAAAACAGTGGTTCTTCGTTCGGGTGGAATGAGAACCCGCGATCAATACAACAACCTTGCAACGGAAACAGCTCAGCAGCACACCTTTGAGGGCGATGTAGTATTTTTGTCCTTGGGGCTCTTAGGGTTCGAAACGCGTTTGCCGTCACTCGCTGTAATCCGAATACCAATGCGCAAACATAAATCTGCCGATTTTGGCCTTGAACCGCCGGAGTTGGATGAGCGATATACTACCGTACTACAGTAGTATGCTGCTGCAGTACGGTTGTGTTCTGCAACCGAGTTAAATCGACACGACACAGCTGTTTGTGGCGGTGTGGTGAGCCTGGGCTTTGTTTTTACCAGTCCGCAAGTTACAAAAATATAAACATATTATATTATCCCGCGCCGGTGTGAAGTCAGGCTGAATGTGTCAAACACAACAACAACGCATGTTTTTTGTCAACAGCGTCGATCTCTTCTCCCTCCGCTGCAGTTTCAGTGTTGCGAGGCAAAACCCTTTCACTGCTTCAAATTTAATAATACTCTAATTCGAAGTAGTTTCTCCCTAAAAACGTGGTTTCAGTTGCAAAGGGGTTGTAACTGCCTCTCCCCCAGTCCTGTTCCTCAAGGGGTCGAAACCCGCGGCTTATTTTCAGCGTAGTGTAAATTCACAGCCCGAGTGTTGTTGGAGCATTGTGGCATCTGTGGTGTTTCTCGCTGTCACGATAAGGTGTAGTTTTCGCGCCGCGTGCTTGCAACATTTTTATGCTTTTGTCAGGATTCAAACCATACTTGCAACGCAAACTAGACATGACGCCCGTCCCCCCCGATGTCGCGTCCACTGCTTTGTCTCGTGTGCTGCAGGCGATCTAACCAAGTGGGAAGGTGATGCCATTGTTAACGCTGCCAACGAACTAGTGAGTGGAAGGGTAGCCCCATCCCTGTCCCCACATCGGTGCTTCGTCTCTTGCCCCCTCCGTTTTCTATATGTTAGAAAGGAGTTTGCGCTACTGACCATACCTTGTAACGCCGTCAACAGCCCCTTAACTATGCTTGGTGTGGTTAATTCGTCGGTATGTATCTGATGTGAAATACCGTCAAGCACTCACAGTGGGCTCCGGTTGTCCTTGACCTCCATGACACCCGGTACATCTGCTTCGTTTCCATTGCCCCCGACCGCAGATGTTAGGAGGAGCAGGTGTGGACGGAGCCATCCACAGAGCAGCAGGGCCACAGGTATGCTTCTCCCATTCGCGTGTGACGGTGCTTTATCGCTCGGCAAGACTCGGACAGCCGGAGAGAGCCACGATTGGTGTCGGCCAGTGGCACTGCTTAACCCCTTTAAAACTGCACCCACGGTTTTAGGGACAAACCACTTGGAACTAATGTAGGAAACTATTTGCAATAGTAGAAGGGTCAACTCTCCCACCCACTGATGACCAGGCGACACCAAGTTTTACCAGGGCTTCGTATTTTAGCACCGGGTTGCTCAGCAGTCGACTTGCGCTTTCCTTTTGTGGTGATTGCTGCTAGTTTTCAGTATTTCTTACTCGAGCGCTTTGTGTTTCAACTCGGCATCTGCCCCACCCGATGTTCCGTTGTCCTTGCTTCTGTGGTGCAGCTTGTGGAGGCATGCTGGAACGTCGAGGAAGTCGCGAGGGGCGTTCGGTGAGGGCACACGTCTAATTTCTCGCCAGTGCTTTATCTGGCTTCGGTAACATGTGCTGCCTGTGACATATTTGGCTGCGAATGTAGCGCTTTTGCTGCAACTGCCGTGTTGTGCAGATTGAGAGGTTTGACGTTGCAACCGTTTTATTCGATGACGCGTGTACGAAAGCTGCCTTGGAGGTTCTACGTGGATGAAGCGGGACACCTTCCTCTTATTTTCACTGTGTAGGTATTCTTTGGAGGTGATGATTCCGGGGGTAGGCACACGTATGCAGATAGCTCTGATATTGCACGTGGACATTTTCACAGCGACGTCCGAACCGTGAACCATGACTGCTGTCACAGGTGCCCGACGGGTGAGGCTCGCATCACGGAAGGCTTTCGTCTCAAGGCCAAATACGTGGTGAGTCTTTCTTGGTGCTGGTGGTTGCACCTTTCGATGCGGAGCGATGAGAACGCGACCATGCAGTCGTTTAGCGAGACCCAAGCAGCTCACTGTCTTGCCTGCGTGTCTCGACCTGTTTTGCAGTCTTCGCTTTTGCGAAATGTGCGAGCGCGTGGTATCGTGTTGCTGTTGTTTGTACTGTCGTTTGGTTAACGTGCGTTTTTTTTTAATTGCTGCACCTGTCTGTACTACATGTCCACCGCACTGTATTTCCTAATTCCCACTCCCTACCAATGCAGATTCATACGGTTGGTCCCGTCTACCACGGCCGCAAGAGATCAGAGCCACTGCTGCGGAATGCCATCAAGGTAAGCACGGTCTTGGCCGCTCGCGACAATATTGCCATGGCTGGCTGACGCTGGGGCAGATCCGATGTTTGCATCGCAAAATGAGTTAGGCGCTGTTCTGAGGTATATGACAGACAGGCATCGACTTAACTGCTCATGGCTTGCCTTCCACTCGCAGTGCGCTTCTATTTTAAAAAAAATGTTTCAAATACGTCAGCTGTGAGTTCGTCAGCTGTGAGTTCGATTAAATTATTTTATAAAAATTATTTCAAATACGTCAGCTGTGAGTTCGATCAAATTAATAGTCGATACTCATCTTTGCAAGC
>JBBMKB010069021.1:0-14564 GCA_037833945.1 Alaria marginata
GGGGAAGACGCCATCTGTGACCAGAGGTATGCTACGGCCGGTAGAGGTGCACCATTAGTATTTGCCTTCTAAGGCAATTTGCCTTCTGAGGATGGTGATTTCTTGAGGAGCTCAATACCCCACCCAAAAACTGATTTTTTGACAAAAATGAAAGTGCAACCGGATGAACAATCAATCCCATGGCCTAGGTATGCGTCAAATAATATTGCGAAACAAGACCGACATCGCGACCATTTTGGGTTAAGGGGTCCCGTCATCCAGAAACAAAAATTGCCAAAAAGTGCTATACTAATACCTACTGTAGTCTAAAGTAACAAGCGTCACCATGGCGTGTCCAGAAGATAGAAAATGGGTATTTCTCAGTAAATCTCCTGGTTAGACCAAGGACGGCCTTGCTAACCGAAGCGTTGGATAGCGAGTCGCCAATTTTGGATGCTCTACAGTGCATGCACTCTTGCGAATGGTGTGTGCTAAGTTGTGTCTTTCAGACCCGCGAAGTGCCTGAGCCAAATAGTACTTGAGGTCAAACGCCAACATAAGGAAGTGAAGGGTTTCGAGGCAGGGCAGAAATATCAGGTAGGCCAAGGGGTGGCGGGGTGCGCTAATTCACTAAATAGAGTCAGTGCAAACGACACGTGCCGGGTAGCACGTTCTGATCAAATAATTCTAACTGGCGGGGCTCATTGATTAGACTAACACTAACACTAACACTAACACTAACACTAACACTAACACACTAACACTAACACTAACACTAACACTAACACACTATAGTCTACACAGTACTCAATATTGTCTTGAATTCCAGTTGTGTTTTCCGATATTATTCGTTTTGTATCCATTAATAGGCACCTACAGGTCATAGGATTGTTCATCGGGTTGCGTTTTCATTTTGGGCTTGGTCAGTAAAGCTCCCCAAGTCAGGAGCCTCAGAAAAAAATAAACGCGCGATCCTTATCGCAGCATGCATCAAGCTGGAACACCAACACAACACTACAGTTGTCACCAACACCACAGCGTTTGTCACTAACACTGTCACCAACACTGTCACCAACAATGTCACAAAGGGAGGCTCACCGGTCAACTTGTTGTTCGCAATGTTGAGAACCTTGAGTCTTGCCAAGTTCCCTAGGGAACTTGGCAAGGAGCCCGTGATGCCGTTGTTCGCCATCGATAGCAGCTCCAAGGAACGACATTTCGACAGCTGTAAAGGTTTGGGAGGGAAGAACGAAACCGAACCTGGTGAGTCATAGTGTGTCTATTACCAGGTATATACACACGTAAGAACCTGTGAACAAGAACCTAGGATTAAGAACCTACGCATAAGAACCTACGGATAAGAAACTGATGGGACATGATCCTCACCTCGGACGGAATACTGCCGTAAAGCTTGTTGAAGCTTAATCAAGCTGTGTCAGGTTGACGAGAAGAACCTACGAATAAGAACCTGCGAATAAGAACTTGCGAATAAGAACCTTCGAATAAGTGTGTGATTGAACGTGATCCTCACCTTGGATGGGATAGTGCCGGAAAGCTTGTTAAAGCTTAGGTCAACCTGTGTCAATTACGCAGTAGTAAAAGGGTTAAGAACCTACGATTAAGAACCTACCAATAAAAAACTACAAATAACAACTTGATGGGATATGATCCTTACCTCGGACGGGATACTGCCGGATAGCTTGTTGAAGCTGAGATCAAGCTGAGTAAGGTTGACGAGGCGTCCTAAGGTGCTGGGGATGTGGCCTTCAAAACAGACAACAACCGATAAACAGCGACAACACAGGCATCATGTTCAATTTTTGTTATTATTCCATTTTGCCATCTGACAATGTGTAGCGCCTGTTCCAATCATACTACCAACAAACAAAGGAAACCCAGAATCCAATGACTTAAGACAAGGAACATGTTACCAATCTGACCTAAATACCCCCCCTATTATGCGTACCTGACAACATTTTGTTGTTCAACAGAAGAACGTACACGCTGTTTATCCACCGTGCACCCCCCCCCAGGTACGCCAACATGCAACAGGAAAACCGAGGCGTGTATACATGTATATACCTGACAGCTTGTTGTTGTTCAACAGAAGAATGGACATGCTGTTTATCCACCGGGCATCCCCCCCAGGAACGGATCCTTCGAGAAGGTTGTGAGCGAGGTCAACCTTTGTCACCTTCGAAAGGTAGCGGAGGCTCTCGGGAATATTTCCTGGCGAGAGGGACGTGTCATCGAACCGTGCGAAGCTTTGTTAAATTTTGGAGATGAACCCTTTTCCAACTCCAAATTTCTTCCTATTACGGGGGACCATAGTAAACACTAGTAAACAGGACCAAATAATGTTAGTAAAAATAGATAAGTGTGTAGGTTTTTGTACATACCGTAGGTCCTGTTTACTATGGTCCCCCGTAATAGTCAAATTCCAAGTGTTTTTTTCCCATAGCGGGAGTACAGCAGTGCTAAAAGAGTTCAATCAGAGATGAACGATTAGACTAGCACATGGTCCATGACTCCAACCCCGTTGAAAGATGCAAATCGCAAGAGGAGTTACCCAACACAATTGAGCTGCCTGTGTTGCTAGTACTTTGATGGAGGGGATCGGTGATCTGTGCTATGCTTCGAAATACCTTCTAGGCGGTTCTTTCTGAGCTCGATGGTCCTGGGCTTATCCAACGAACCCATGCTGAGGTTAGATCGTATGGCTCTCACCCGGCAACATGAGCTATACCGTACTATACCTATACCGTACGTATCTTCAGTCAAATATCTAGATCATGAAGTGGAGATTGGTGATCTGCGGGGATCGGTGATCTGTCCGATGTGTGATACTCCGAAGTACCTTCTGGGCGGTTGTGTACCTTCTAGGCGGTTAAGTACCTTCTAGGCGGTTAAGTACCTTCCAGGCGGCTGAATACCTTCTCGGCGGCTATGTACCTTCTAAGCGGTGAAGTACCTTCTAGGCGGTCAAGTACCTTCTAGGCAGCTACGTACCTTCTAGGCGGTTCTCTCGGAGCTCGATGGTCCTGAGTTCATCCAACGAACCCATGCTCGGCGGAAGGACTCCGGTCATGCTGTTTCCGGGGAGGCGGATTTCAGTGACCTTTGTTCGTTCGTGGCATTTCACAGCCAAACATAATGGGTGATATCGGAGGCGTATGATTCGTGTCAAACGTGCGAGAAATGAGAGAGGGAGTTTGAGTGGCTTGCATGCCCACGGGCAAGGTGGAGCCATCAACACGACATTAGATCATGGCTCCACCTCACCGGATTCAATCTCAAATACCAAGATTATAACATGATAACCTCAGTGTGTTCCGTTGATACAAAAAAATGGATTCTTCTCAACTGCCGAAAGCTCGGGCGGGTAAGGATACGAAAAAGGACGGAATGAGTCACCTTGCCAGCTCTCCCAACCCGCACGCCTGACCATCTCGACAGATCGGAAACGTTATCTGCACCGCTGCCAGCGCCATCCTTTATTATGGGGACTGCCGTGTCCTGTATACCATGCCAACAAAAAAACAAGAGCGGCGAGGGGGGGGGGGGTGGTTAGGCATCGACATGTCAAATTAAGTACAACGAGGAGGGGAGGGTAGTTATATGTGGACATGTTTTTCTTCGCAGTGTTGCGAAACGCGGCATCAAGATTCTGCCGCAATCGTCTTATGTTTCTGGCGCAGGAACATGACGGGCTTAAACAAGCAGACATGTGTTGGCAAGGCATTGTGGATGCCGATAAAAAACGTTGTGGGTGTCGATGATCTGACCCAAAACGACCACCACTGATTGTCCTTTGTTTTTCCCTTTATTCTTGCGCTTTGGTCCTCCGTGATTTTCTTATTGCTACGTTATATTTTTATTTTTTTACTTTTCTTCCTTCCTGTCCTTACGGTAGGAGTCCTGTGGCGTAGGCGGATGGCGAGCCTGATTTGCGTGTCTCGTATTCTTTGACGCGTCCTCTCCGGTGAATGGTTGACGAAAGCAGGACGGAGACGGTAGACAGGGCAGAAAGGTAGCGATCGACTAGTAGTAGGTAGAACCTGTCTATACTACTCCGACTCGTATCATACCACAAACTGCTGCCGCTACCTGGAGGATACTTTTGGTTTCTTTTTATTTGCGTTGCTTCGGTTTGCCTGTTTCCCTTGGTCCTTGGCCCTACCCTGCTTCTATGTAGTGGTATTGTTTACCAGGTATTTGTTTATTTAGCTCGCTCTATAGTTTCTGCCACATCCCCTGCGAGGGGGCACGACAGTTTTTTTTTCTTTTTCTTTTTCCCTCTTTCGACTCTGCTTTTGTTTCGCTTTGTTTGTTTTGTTTGATTTGTTCATTCTGCTTTCTATATTACATATAATGTGTATGTCATGCTTATCGTACCCAAGTATGATGACGTGGCATTTGCATTGACTACTGTGCTTACTGCATAACAATTTAGCACCTCTGTGGCGCAGTTTTGTGACCACAGAATTTGTATCTCTCTAGGATAGAAGAATCGGCACGGACATTGGTTGTGCTGGATGTCGACGGGTAGAAAGAACGGTTTAATGTGAAGAACACACACACACACCTCGCACATATCATACAGGCCGCACCGCCACAGACAGAAGGGTTGATTACACACCTTGTTACAGGTAGTTGGACCCTCCGCGTGTCCGTTGCGTGTTTCGGGGAGCGGCCCACCGCACGCATTCGTTGGCGATATGGGAAGCTCATCCCAGCCCTCACTCCGGATCCACGGCGTCGGTGAAAAAGATGCCTTCGAGTAAATTTCAAGGAGAACCCCTCTGTCAAAGAAAAAAAAAACACACACAAGGGGAAAACAGCATGATACTTCCAAGTACATAAGTATGGATGGTGGGTGGTCTTGAGCGGGTATGGCGTGGCTTTCAGTCAACCCTGACTTAAAACGCAAACTCTGTCACGAAACAAATGACTTGGTATGATACTGGTATTACAGTACCGGCCCTCTGACAACATACCGAGGCATTGGTTTTAAGCTAAATTTCTTATTTGAGAAAGGGTGTGTCCTACACGATCTTCAGTATAACAGCTGTCGAATTTATTATTTTCTCGTGATTTTTGGGCTATTAATAAGTTTCTTGTGGGACTCTTTGTTATGGTTTGTTATGAGAATGACCGAATGACCCGGTTGTGTATGGGAAGCCCGTTCCAGCTCTCACTCCGGATACACGGTGTCGGTGCAACGGACGCCTTAAAAACCAATGCAAGGAGAGACCCCTCTGTCACGAAACAACTATTACGGGGGAACGTAGTTAATAGGACCTATGGAGGACACAAAAACCTATATATTTCTCTATTTTTACTACCAATATTTGGTCCTATTAACTACGTTCCCCCGTAATAACAAGGATACATAAACGGCACTGTTCATAAATATTGATTTAATATCTCCTTTCACTCGAGAGCATGTGGCGTGGCTCTGTCAACCCTGACCGAAAACGCCACATATGTTACAAAACAGCTCCAAGGGACAGCACTATAATAAGCATGAACGATCTCGATTCGTTGGAGGGTACCTCACCACTTATTCGAGAAAATGGTTGACATACTCTTCGCATTATATATACCCTAACCCTAACCCTAACCCTAACCCAATCAAAACGCAAGCAACTAGTGTAGGGTTAATCCTTCGTCTTGTACACAGTGTGCCTCAACCATTTTCTCGAATAAATGGTAAGCTCTACTGATTCGTTGGTGACATACGAAGCTCGTCCCAGTTCTCAGTTCTGACCCAAGGTGTCGGTGCAAATACACCATAGAAAAAAAATCAAGGATAGCCCCTTTATCACCAAACAATAATAAGGGGAAACAGCACTATTAACAAGTACGAGTTGTCTCGAGAGGGTGTGGCGTGGCTCTCAGTCAACCCTGGAGCAATCACGGCGTTCCGCACCGTTCAGTACGATATGCTGCCATCGACGGCATTCATCGTCGTTATCGAGACTTTTTAGCAGGTGTACTTTCTGGCTCGAGGCAGTACTTTTGGCTCAAGGCAGCTCTGTCCATCTGACAGCATTCATCGCAGCATTCACCATTTTCTAACATATCCCCGTTTTGGCTCGAGGCAGCCCTGTAATGCCCCCCCACCCGGTGAGGGAAGCAAGGCCATGAAGCACACATTCCACACTATTAACAGCAGACACATGGCACATGAAACTATTGGCATGACACTATTGACATGACACTAATGCGTGCACAAATGACATACAATAGGGGCGTTTTTTTTTCTTCTAAGGTGACACCCTCTATGCCTCACGCAAACACCGACTTTGAGGACCAATACTAATGCAACCCATTGAACCATCCCATGACCGTTAAATAGGTATACAACAAATAATTTGCAAAACGCAAATGGTATTCCGACAACATTGGATAGCGTGTTAGTCCAACTACAGTAGTTTACCTATTAATAGTGTAATTAGTGTAGTAATCAGTGTATTTGGACGCATGCTACGGTTCCATACTAAAATCAGTAGAATAACACCCTTCTTTTTATGAGGCTCCCACATGAGGAGCTCTATACCCCACTCAAAAACTGATTTTGAGCAAAAACTGAAAGTGGAACCCGATGAACAATTCCATGGCCTAGGTATACAAAAAAAAAATCGCCAAACAAGCATGACATTCCGACGGTTGTATCTTATTGGGTTAAGGAGTCCCATCATTCAGGAATAAAAATGACAAAAACAATCTACCTCTATTGCAGCACGCGTCGTTGAACACAACCGTGAACCGTGACTGAGAAATATTTGGACCGAAAGGTGCTACGAGTAACCCTGTTTATTACCTCTCTGGGCGTGAATATAAGGACCGTTTTATTGTACTATCAATAGTCCAATGCCCCTTTTATTTACGCAGATGGGTATCTACTACTGTAGTTCTAGTGAGCACGCGACAAAAACAACAAAACAAAAATTTAATCACCTATCTCCGGCTGGATGGTGCACCCCCGCGGTGACAGCATTAGAGGCCCACGTTGACGCGTGCGTCCTCTTCACTGTACCCCCGGGGCTCCAAGAGGCTCCGTGGCCCCTGAGACGTGAGAGGAAATACGCGTGGTAAGGGGATGGACATGGCAACAGAATGGCCATGCTAACGGAAGGGGCGTGCTAATCAAATGAGCATGGCAACATTAACATTCCCCCTCAACAGTAGGGTGGTATTGAATGGGCATCGCAACATTACTACCCCCCTTTCGACAGCAGGATAGTTTATATATGGCTTTCTTAGGGTCATTCTTATCGAAGCCGGTTTTTTTTTCCAAAAATAATAATTTTTGTAAATATTTTGGAGTTTTGTATCGACATGCGGAGGCGTTCTGTCATTAACTTGGATTTTTTACAGAGAGCAAAACATGGAAAGCTGAAATCTCCAAATTTCAAGTTCCAGTTTTTTCTGGCATTTATTTGGAAATCAACTTTTTGTTGTGTCAAATTCGAGCTTTTTCGATAAAGCTTGTTTAAATAATACTGGCCCTTACACCTGGTACGCTGTACATACGTGAGGCAAGTTCGTTATGTGCCCTCCGATTCTGAGGCAGACTTTCTTCGATGGGAGATAGATCCGCTTTTCGATGGGCATGCTCTGCTGTGCTTGGCAAAATCAAAACTGTCGGTAACCCTGTTCTGCTGTACTTGGAAAACCGAAACCGTCGGTCAGTTTGGCGGTGCTGTGTGCCGTGTTGTGCTCGCTAATGTTTCATATCGGAACAATAACCGATTCCGATCCGACAAGCGCCTACAAATCCGATATCCGATAAACAAGCCGATATGGAAACACAGGCAAAAACCCGATGTCCGCCAAGCAAGCCGATATGGAAACACAAGTCATGGTGCTGCCGAAGGAGCACGCGTTTTTTTTTTCTTCTGATCCTTCGCGTCCGTTTTTTTCAAGTTGGAACCTCTCAACAGCGGGCAGGGGACAGTAGACCGACATCCCCTCCCCGCTCAAAGCAAGTCATTCTTATTGGATATCGGGACGCCTTTTTCCGATCCGATTACCGATCCGGTTTTCGATTTATCGGAACTTCCTATACGATGTGAAACACTACTAATAGTGCTTGCACTCACCTTATAAATCTAATCCTGACAGGACGCGGGGCTGTAGGGAGGGTGCCCATGACCTGTGTGTACCCGAGAGGAATTCTTCCGTTCACCCCCACCACGTTGTCTCCGGGTCTTACTCCGGCAGCGTGTGCAGCCCCGCCTGAGTATACCGACAGCATATCATACCAACAGCATATCATACCGGCAGGCAAACCGACAGGCAAACCGACAGCATATCATAACGATAACTTTTCGTTTTATTACCGACATGATACCGACAGGCACACCGACAGCATATCAGAACGATATCATGCCGATATCATAACGACATGATACCGACAGCATATGATACCGACAGGCATACCGACAGCATACCGATACACACGACGACAAAACACCCACAGCATATTATACCGTCAGCATATCGACATACCCATATAGGCATAACGACAGCATACTGACAGGCATACCGACATCATACTAACAGCATACCGATAGACATACCGACACATACCGACAGCACACCGAGAACATACCAATAGCATACCGACAGACATAACGACAGCATACCGATAGGCATAACGACAGCATACCGACAGACAGGTACGCCGATAGGCATCCGACACCATACCGACAGGCACACCGACATCTTACCGAGATCATACCGATAGGCACACCGACATCCGACAGCATATCACATCGGTAGGCAGAACGACATCATACCGACAGGCATAACGACATCGTACTGACAGGTGCACCGGCAGCAAACGACGTGAAACGCTGATTGGAAGAAAGTCGAGTCGGTACTACGTAGCCCGAAACCCAACAAAAGGCTCAACCAGATGTGAACAAAGTCCTACCTGGTACCTGGTACATGATAGGCATATCGACAACATTCCGACAGCATACCGACAGGCATGCCGACCGCATACCGACAACATATCGACAGCGTATCGACAGCATACCGACAGCGATACCGATAGGCGTGACGACGGCATACCGATAGGCATACCACCAATATACCGGCAGTTGCACAGACATAAGACCGACAGTACACCGATATGCTTAACGACAGCATACCGACATGCCGACATGCGTACCTACAATACACCGACAGCATGTCGACAGCATACCGACAGGCATACCGACACCATACCGATAGGCATAACGTCGGCATACCGACAAAACATCATATCGACAGGCTTACCGACAGCAAACCGATAAGCATAACGCCATCGTACCGACAGGCATGACAGCATACTATAATACCGACAGGCATACCGACATCATACCGATAGGCATGATGGCATAATACCGACAGCATACCGACACTCATACAGACAGGGATGGCAGGGGAAACAAACGAAATACAAATATAAGTGGCGGCCTGAAAAACCTCGATTGGGTACTTGACGGCCCACAAGTCAACACTGCAAGCCGAGAACAGGCGGGCTTCCTGCACTCACCAGGTTCGACTTTCGAAACCTCCGCCCTCGCTTCGACGTTTTTTAGGCTAAGTCCCATCGGACCCGCGCCGAAAGACACCTAGAAAACATGTAATAAATATATATAAGGATAGTTAAAGCACGAACGGAAAAAGCGAAGGGTGCGCGCACAGAGGTTCACGCGGTACAACTATTCTTGGTTGCTCGTGATTGCTCGTGATTCCTCTCGATTCCTCTCGATTGCTCTAGGTTGTTCGTGTTTCCTCCTGATTGGTCGTGATTTTCCTCTTGACTGCTCTTGTTGCTAGTATTATACCTGGTAGTCGTTTTTCGATGGCATCACCACGGGTTTTCGCCAAAACAAAAGTGTTGGGATGTTGTTATTTACTATTGATCGATAAAACAGATCACTGAGTACCTATTTCAAACAAAAGGTAATGCCTGGTACAACGAATTTGTCAAACATCGTAAGGCGTACCTCGTATTCGCCTCTTTTCGCGCCGCCTTCTCCCACATGTGGCTCAGCCACGGAGCCAGGGTCGTCAAACCATCCGCCTCCCGCTACCCCCGCTTCCAGCAGGCCCACTCCGTAGCTCTGACTGAACGGCTTACGTCGAATCGGAGGTCCGAGGGAAGCCTCAGCGGCAGCTGCTGTAGCAACAACCCTGAACACTTTAGTGTCTCCTTTCAAAGTGTCTCCCTTCGGACCTCCTTTCACAGTGTCTCCTTTGGTGTCTCCTTTCAAAGTTTCTCCTTCTCCAGTGTCTGCTTTAGTGGCTCCTTGGGGCTGGCTTGCCACAGGCTTCGGCGGTCGTCCGATGGTCGACACGCCCAGCGGGACACCTGGAAACCGTTACGGGTATACCCGCTTTCGTGTTCAGTACATTAGGCATTGCATGGCTAAATCTCCTTACTGTACTTGTAATGTATGTCTCTGTCTTTTAGTTTGTGACCACGGAGCTTGTCTCGCTCTAGAATGAGGCATTGGCATCGACACTGTGTGCTGCATGTCGATGGGTGGAAAGTACAGTATAATGTGAAGAACACACACACATATGCAGTAGATGTCAAGAGTCTGTATAATCGGTCCCAACGGTTCGGGTGCTTCATGCCACTGTATCCTGGGTTTCCTGTACTGCTGTACTGGGCTTCCAATTATACTACTATATGAATCCTGTACTGCTGTACTGTACTTCCAAACATACTACAGTACTTGCTGCAGGTGTCCTGTATTGCTGTTGTTGTCGAACTTCAAATAATATCTCCCCGGTACTCCCAGGAAATGGAACCGCGTGGATATTGACACGTCCGCCCGTATACCCGGCCGACCTGCTATCCCGCCGTTCCAGGGGATTGAGAGCGTTTTAAGGTTTAGGCTTAGATTGGGTAAGCAAAAGGTTAACCAATGGTTTACCCAAACTAAACCTTGTAACACTCTCCCCCCCTGGAAAGGCGGGATAGCAGGTCGGCCGGATACATATACGGGCGGACGTGTCAATGTCCACGCGGTTCCATTTCCTGGGGATACCGGGGAGAGTATTTTTCAAGTTCCACATGGGGAAAGTCGCAAAAGTGTATTATTCTTGGATGTTGAAATTCGAACTCACGACCCAAAAACCCATGGTCCTGCCGACGACGCCATTTGTTAAGGTATTAGTGAGGTATTAGTCCGTTTGACCACTTGCAAAAGGTTAACCGATTGCTTACCCAAACTAAGCCTTATAACACTGTACAGTACTCCCAAATACCTAGTCGTGCACCGTACGTTTTTTTCTCGCCGTAGGTGTTCTATACTGAGGTACTATACAGTACTGTACTTCCAAATGTCTAGTCGAGCGTTTTTTTTTCTCACCGTCAGCCAAGTCCGCCGCTCGCTTTTCCTTGCCATTACCGTTACCAGTGCTGGCACCGATAACACGATGATGCGTTTGTCTATCTCCAGCAGAACTCAGACTTTTGCCCCCCGCTGTCCCCGGAGGCGAGGACGCCTCGCCTCCAGCCTGTCCACAGCCCAATGACTCCTGCTCTCGAGCCGTGGAGAGGACTCTGACACCTCGGAGGAAAAAATAACATATCATATCATATGATAAACGGTTCGGTTACGGTATCATATCGTACAGTACACGATTCGGTAGGGATCGTGCGCTCCATTTAGCCTAGCTTGGGACGGCGTGTATATCGTCTCCTAAATAAAAACAGTTAAAACCTTGTTCACCCCTTGATATCAATAGTCTAACCTTATATTTCGATTCTAATAATACCACCCTGGCATGTATAATACGGTCGATCGTGTTTAGGTAGCATAACTTGACTAAAAACCATCTTGCCGTATGGGTAGAGTAGAGTATTTATTCGGACATGGTTCACAGGATGATCCAAACAACACTATGTTCGTAGAGGAGTCGAGGTGAGAGTTCGACACATAGGATATGAAAACGGTAGGGTTGGGTTTTCGGGTAGGGTTAGGGTAAGGGAGCCTGACTCACGCGTTTAGTTGGTCCTGGTCTAATGTCTGCCTGTAGATCCTGACGTTCTTGAGTGCAGCCATTACGTCGTCGTGCTGCCTCTTGTTCTCGTCCGTCATTGTTGTCACGGACTGCTCGAGTTTCTGCAGGGGAAGGAACGGGAATCGAGGTGGAAGCCGAATGAATGTGTCTTGTCAAGCTTTTTGGATGCGTCTTGCCAAGCTTTTGGACTGTGTCTTACCAAGCTTTTGGACTGTAGGTCCCGGCACACACGCAACACGTAACCTTGATGATGCTGAAGCTCTGACGATGGAGGGAATTATAGCAGCAACAATGAAAGCTAAACAACACCAGCCCATTTGTTTTGCACGCAACTGTTGTTGGTCATACAGCACTACGTCGCGTACTGTACCCACTAGCCTGCTGAATCACGTCAAAACTAAGTAGGTTAAAGGGTAGTGGCATATACTCAACACAACACATACTTTTGGGTTCGACGAATCTCGCAGGCTAGCATTGATCGCTGGGGCTCTCCCCTCTGCCACGGGGAAACCACACACCCATCCCACTGATTGCACTGAGCAGACTATTTATTTTTGGTCTACATAATATATACCTCCTTTTTGTACAACTTGAGCGACCTACCTCCATATTGGCGGCGACTGAGGTCAAACGTTCTTCCATATGCGTAACGTCCGCTGCGTCAGCTTGAATGGCTCTTTTCGTTAGCGAGTGGTAGTCAATTTCCAGGTGGAGAATCTGCGCAAACCAGAGTACAAGGAAGGGTGCAGAAGACAGAGCAGACGAACTTTTGACCCTTTTTGGAGCCATGTCTACTGCTGTAGCAACCCTGTAGCAGCACTGTAGCAGCACTGTAGCAGCATTGTATCAGCACTGTAGCAGCACTGCTGTAGCAGCACTGTAGCAGCACTGTAGCAGTACTGAAAAAAAAAACGACGAGCGCGATCTAATCAAGCGTCTATGATAGGGACGAGCGTGCAGCTAGTAGCACGAGTATCGTCATACCGCATGCGGTGTCGTGCATCTCTGCGTGCATTACAGTTGGGACAAATTTCCTACCCCAGCAGTAGTATTTCAATGCTTCGTGTGGCCGATGCTGAAATCGTGACGATCGTGAGTTTTGTTCGACAGTTTTTTCCCTGAAGCCCTAAAGGACCAAAGGGGTTAATTAACGCTGCCTTGCTCACATCACCTGGTGGATGCTCATAAATCTCTCAAATATGTATACATGCTGGTACACAGTAGTGTGTGTGTTCTTCAAATTAAATTGTTATTACCCCCCATCTACATCCAGCACAACCAGTATCCGTGCCGATGCCTCATCCTAGAGAGAGGCAAGCTCTGTCGTTACAAACTACAAGACAGGGATACACATCGCAATTACAGTAAGGTCATTTGTATACAATACGACGTGATTGTTACATCGCCACCCTTGGAGCGAAGGATCTGCAACTGTTGTATGTCTGCGTAGATACATTCGCACACACAATAAGGCTGTTACTGCTGGGGAGTAGGAGGGCTACTCGTTCATATTACGTACTGTAGAGTTCGCGACGAGGTGGCCGGTGATGGATATCAACCCATCAACAAAAAAGACGCCGCACCTCTAATTATTTTTTGTACCTCACGGCTACATAACTCCGGCCAGATAACCATCGCACGTCCTCGGCACAGCAGAACTAAAATATCCTACTTCATCATATCATATCATACCGTATGTCAGCGGTTGATCTGTTGACAACGACGATGCAGGCAAAGCTGTCAGAAGACGGCACTTTCACCCCTTGACGGACGGCAATTTTCCAATAATTTACCTTGACTGACGTCTCATTACTAGGTGTTAGTGTAGAACGCTCTGTTTTACACCCTTGACCGCTGTACATTTCCCCTTGACTGGCCGTATCCTGACATACTTGCATGCGATAGCAGTGCCAATATATTGTGAGCCTCGGTTTGTGAGATATTATCTTGTTATCCAATGCGATCAATGCACCTCGTAGGAAAGTGCTTGCCTCTCTTTCGTAGGCTCTCTGGCGTGTAGCTCAGCTTCTGCCACAAGCCACATGAGAGCATACCGCCAATAGGTTATGAACCTCGATTCACGGGATATTATCATGTTACCCCGTGGGATCGATTCGCCGGTTGATCCCGACTGAAAGTGATTGCCTCCCTTTGGTAGACTATCTGACGTACCTCCGCTTAAACCGTATCACAAGCCACATGCGGGGATATATCCAATAGGTTATGAGCCTCGATCCATGGGATATAATCCTGTTATCTGATGGGATCATTGAATCCTATGGAAATGCTTGCCTGTCTTTGATTGACTGTCTGAAGTGTATCTCAGTGTATCCCACAACCCGCATGCGAGCATATTGCCAGTAAATGATGAGCCTCGCTCCATGGGATAGTATGCCAGTCGCCCTGGTGTAGTGGTTAGCCTCGAAGACCACGAAGGTTGGACCTTGAGTTCGAATCTCGGCACCCGAGACATTTTCTCAGAACCAACAGTTGAGAGCGTTTATTAGCGTGGGTAGGCAAAATTCGATGCAAATCGACGAGGGAAGAAA
>JBBMKB010069043.1:0-14558 GCA_037833945.1 Alaria marginata
GTTTTTTTCCCACGCGGGGCCAGCACAACTACCCCCCCCCCCCCCCCCTTTACCCTCGGCCAGCTTGACTAGTGGGCTATCGTACCACGCCCTCTCGCACCCCTTAACCACGCCCTCTTACACGGCTCGAAAAACGTAGATGACGAATAACCGACCACACAAAGTTTATTGCAGCAATCCCCTCCTCCCCCCGTCCCTGCTCTGTCCCATAAAGCGCGCGAGTGGGCACACCCCCAGCATCTCGCGAGTGCGCCGGCGCCTAATGTAACCATCATCACCTCACCCACTCACCCCCTCCTTTTTCACCATTTGGTTTTCGATCAGCTACGACGACAGCGGCAGTCAGTCAAGCGTCACCCGGAACAAAAAGTAAGGGTCTTTCGTGCAAGACAGCTGGGCGGTAAAAGTCACCGGCCTAAATCGTGCACGGGGAGACTTCAGCTCAGCCACGCGATCGATTCACCACGCAGATTGCATACGTAGTGGACTTTCAACCGATTTGGAAGAGCTCACAGCTGGAGTACTTTTTCAGCTTTTATAAAACCCCCAACAACCCATCTACCCGATCACCCTCCCACCCACCCACTCACCCACCCACCCAACCACGTCACTCGCGAGCGTTTCTTGCCAAAACACATTTGTCAAGCCCAAATCCGTCTCCGTAGGCCTATACCCGAGATGCGCCAGAAAAAAACGGAAAAATAAAAGTATTTCCGCTAGTAATCCCCTTTTATCGGAGCACCTTACGAAGTATTAGCTAAACTAAAATGGCCAGTCATCCATTTTTTTTAACCACCCTGGCTTAACTAAAATAGCCAGGCTTCGATGTTTTCTCGAAGCAAACCTTGGCTTAACTAAAATGGCCAGTCATCCATTTAGTTTCGAAACACCTTAGCCTAATAAAACATGGCCGGTCATCCACTTGTTTAGCCTCCAGAAAAAGGCTCTCGTCGCGGGAACTCCAGTCAACCCGAAAACAATAGAAGTTCAGAAAATCGCGCCAAACCAAACGCGCATCGCACTAACTGCTGAAAACCGCGCTAACATAAAAGCGAACCGTGCCCATATACTCGTGCCTTGCAGGGAAAATTCCAACTGCACTGTCCCTAACTCCCGCTCAAATTGAAGGCACAAAATGCCAAAACCTGCACCCCAAATATCTTATCAGAGTCCACGGTTACACTGCGGTGGACGGGGGGGGGGGGTTTCCATTGTTTCCCCACAGTCGTAACATTATGAGGGGGCTCTACACCTCATAAAAAAAAACGCCGCCGAGATAATGAATGTAGGCGCAAAACAAAGCAGAAATAACGTCCTCCCTGCTAGGCATATATAGCGTGACACACAGAATAGGACTGAAAATAAATTGGGTGCTCTTCCCTGGGTAGGGAAGGAAGGAGGGAGGGAGGGAGCCCCGTCAGTCCAAAATTGCGGTCTGAAAGGTACCCCTCCCTCCCCCCCGCCCCCCCCTCCCACCCGCCTCCCTACCATGTCATGGGCCTATGACGCCTGCTACGGTAGGAGGGAGGCACCAAAAAAACGCTTTCTGAACCTCCTCTCACTGTAGGAGGGATCTCCATGTACCTTATTACCCCAAAACTTCACTGCGAGAAATGTATGTTGTACGCCTTCTTCACCTCTTGAACAGACCCATCATGAGTTAGGTATATTCAGAGAGTCATAAAAAAAGAAAAGCACAAAATAAATAGGGTTCCAACGCCATCGGGTGGTTCCTCTGTCGTCGAGGAAGCCCTCCTCCGTCAGAAAATGTGATGGTTGAACAGTGCTTGCCCCTATCATCGCAGCACGAGTCTTCATCTCGTCGTGCCAAGACACCTGCCGCTCTGGGCTTTCTCCTGCTTTTGCGCATGTTGCGCCGTCTCCTGCTGTACTGCGCCAAACATCGAGTCGTTGTTGCTGTTAGCGCAGCTGCTCCGAAACGCTAGCCCGCCGCACCACACAGCCATGGAATTGCTGTGTTGCCACTTATATCACTACGGCAGCCAAGTCATAATAAACAAAAAACGATGACGCGGCCAAACGCCGAGGTGAACAGATATTGAGCGCAGCTCGCATCACTCAGCCCACACCCAGCCATTGCAGGCTTGGCTACCAAGATAGCAACCAAGAAACACACCAGAACACATGAATACGCACACGACGGCGTATCCTTACCGCATAAAAAAAACGTGGCGTGTTGATACGCCTTCATTCGGGGATGCTGTCGTTAAATAGTGATGCACCATAACCACTTGAGCTAACAGTCGGCCATAAACACTAAGCCAACATTCAGCGCTGATTGATAACCCAGGCGGTGGGGTGCATCTCTAGCAAAAGTGCAACCCGGGGTCCGTCCGGCTGTTAAGGCTGAGCCCCAGCTTGTATCTTTGTCTGGGACTTATCGTAGCCACCGAGCTAGCTATTGATAGCAGTCGGTTTTGGTGTATCGTTTAACAAAATCACAATCTGAGATCCGTCTGGCAATTACCGGCTATCACACGGTGAAATATCTACACCACAGATAACGAGTGGTTACACACATTGACACGGGGTCGAACCCCTCCTACTATTGGAGATTTTACCACACCCACTGAGCCAGTCAGGTGTATATCAAGGCACAAGCACAACCTGGGGTCAACCTGGCTGTTTACGCGTATCGGTAGTGACTGCACATCAACTAGATGCGTATTCAACTTGAACATGCATGCTTCCAATATGCCCCCTTGATGGGAAGTCAGCGCATTATGCACCTCAAAGTACAGAATCCAACACGCCCCCTTGATGGTAAGTCAGCGCTGGCTGATAACTTAGTGGACACGGTGTATACCTAACAAAGTCCAAAACGGGCGTCCGTCTGGCTGGTGACTGTGCATCACCTACATACGCGTGAACCCCGAAGTCCGTACTCCAACACGCCCCCTTGATGAAAATTCAGAGCTATACGCTCCTCAGAGTCATCAATCCAGTACGCCCACTTGATTATAAGTTAGCGCTGGCTGCTAGCTCAGACGATATGGTGTATCTCTACCAAATGCTACACTGTTGGCCCCTCTTTACTTCCGGCTGGCGCACTATAACGGCAACTGGCACTACTCCGCATACCGCCAATACTGGCTGTTCCCACCAGTGCCAAACAATTTCACAGGCGCTATAGCGGGCAACCGGCACTGCTCGACTGGCAGTATAGGGGGTCATCTACTGTACTGTCGACGGTCTAAAATAAGGCCCCTCCCTGACCATGGCTGCGGTAGGGAGAGTACCCCAACTTTCACTACCGAACTAAATCCCCTCGAAAACGGAAACCAATCAAGACTGTTGACGTAGCCTAACAACCAATGCCATGTCGTTACAGATCACTAAACCGAAACTCATAAAAGCGTAAAACTACAAAGCCGCTCGCTCGAGCGGTGCTGCACCCGACTGGCTCTGAAGCCACTGAAAAAATCCCATCTAGACGTGACCCCACTTAGTGCAAGCAAATGCCTGCCTGGTCGCTGCAAACCCGACGTCCCCCGTCCCGGCATTGTAGGAATTCGAGGGTTTACGGTTGTTAGACCAAGACCATGCGTGACACCCTACGGCAGCCTTGGCCCCTTATCCAAACAAGCATACTTCAATCAACGACTTCAGAGGTCGAACAAGGGGCCTCAAAACACCATTGGGTCATTGCTCCTACTGGTTTGCGCACAGCAAGGAACCTTCCCGAAGCGAGCGCATATCTGAGACGTTGTTCTCCCCGTTGCCTGTCCAGCGTCAGCGCTAGGCGTCACGGCGCGTCGTCGGTAGGTGATCTGGAGATGGGCGGGCGGGGAAATAGGGAATGCAACACATCAGCTCGTGAAGCAGACGAGCGGTGCGTGCGTGCGTGCGTGCGTGTATGTATGTGTGTGTGGATAAATGGGTGTCCGACGTCTACGCCTTGCGGGGTTTATGCAAGGGACTCCACGTCCCCGATAACCGCAATACAAGGCAGGACTTTCACAAAAGAATGCGCGAAATCTACAAACAACCCCGTCCCATATAGGCTGGGCGTATACAACGGCTACAACTGAAAATGTCAAGGGAATTGCGCACCCATGCCGTGTGTGGTTTACCCGGTTGACAAGGGGCGCCAGTTTCAAGATGGAAATGGAACCCGCTCAACTAAGCAGTGGGTTGCGTGGGTAGTTGCTTAGTTGAGGAGAGCCCCCCACGGCTAGCCAAAAAGGTTTGGGGGCCAAATGGTACGTCCCCTACGGTGGTACCGCCGCTCGCATGGGTTAAACCACATCCAACACGAAAAAAGACGCGAAATGAGGGGCGACACACAACACCACCCGCTCACCTTGACCTCGGGTCCAACGTATTGAAGCTCCCCCTGTCGTGATCGAACCTTTACGATGGCATCCACCTTCACAGAGGAACGTTATCGAGCGAGGTGGGGTGGGACGGGGAAAGGGGAGGGGGGGGGTTCCGTTAGTTAACCCCCTTCGGTATTTCAACATCGCATCAAACGGAAAGGAGGGGTGATGCTTGCTACGGTATGGGCGTGAATATGCTTTCTGAGACTCCTCCAAAACACAAACATTGACATATACAAAGGACGGCCCGTCGAACAATCCCATGGCCGACGTACACAACGGGTTTTTTTGTAACTCGCAGAATGCATTCCAACTTTAGTGGGTAGTTCCAGAACTGAGGAGGCTCCATCCCTCTCAGAAACGTGTTGGCCAAAAACAGTAGTGCTACGTTCCTGTCGTGTAATAGGGGACAAGTAGACCAGGGGCGACAGACGTGGATACTTTCTCCTACCAGTACACAAAACGGCCTCATACACAAAACAGTAGCACATGTACTACGCACGCACCTCCACCACTCGGACATTCTTGGTGATGTACATCTCAGGCCAAATTTCCTTCATGCTTGGGTAAGGTACTACCGCATGCGCGCGGCCATCGGCTCCCACCTGGATGGACATTGGTGATTGAAGGGCACAGGTCGGCAACCGCAGAGGCAACAGGAGGGAACACGCGCGAGGCAGTCCGGGGGGGACGGACACGGTTAGCTTGAACGTATCTTACAGTACGTGACAACAACACTTGTGATTTTGGGAGAAACAAGATTGGCTCAGAGTTTGCACGAAACGTACGGGAAGCATTTCATATATTATACGAAGTATGTACTTTTTGTTTTGTGTGTACGACACATCCGACCGACGCAAGAACCGGACCGTGTCCCAAAATTTGAGTTTACCAACCAAGCGTTTCTGGGCACCGTTGTGGTCGCTATCGTGTTGAAGGACGGTTGTACGGGCGCATAAAAGGGGTATCGATGGTTCACACCGTGTTTCGTGTATAGCGCCGTAATATACAGCCTAACTTATAGAATATTTTATGTAATTGTACGCCCGCAGCAGTCCTGTTGACGGCAATATATACTGCAATACTCGCTTCTTCATACAAAACTACAGTAGTACAGGACACCCAATAAAAAACAGGCTAATAAGAAACGCAGGCTGAGATTTACCGGAAATTAAGCGATTCGGGAGAGTATATGCTGCAGTTAGTGTAGAACATCCTCCCCCCCTCCGTACTAAGAAACTCAACCTGGGTCAGTATTTCTGTTTCTCATTAGGTGTCCTGTACTGCTGTATCTCTCCTATTATTGGTCTACACCGATAACATCAACGTACCAGGAATCACATGTGAGAACACCGTAGGGCACATTGCTAATAGCAGCGCCGAGGTAATACCGCGCGATTCCAGCACTAGGAAATTGCTCGTTCAAACACCCCGCCCGCCACCGCCCCCCCAACATTGGATCCACCCCTTTTCTTCGAATATCTCAACTCCACCCCTGATGCAAGGAATTCCTAAATCCTCGCATGTATGCTGAACGCAAGGAATGTCGAATTATTCCGTTGGGCGGAAAAAAAAATCGGACGAAGTTGTTCACCTCAAAAAATGATGTTGTTCAGGTGCATATTATTCAAACACACACACACACACTTCACATGTGAGATCGAACATTTTGGTCGAATATATATCCATACACTTCGAAGTATGAATATTATTAATAATAGTTCGTATTCCACCATTTCTCCTACGAAAAAGACCCCTCTAGGCATAAATTTAAGAACCGGTTGGATTTTGTTTTTGGTAATCGAGCAGTCCTTACATTTCCGTCCATACTGTGGTGCATACTAGGAAAAGCGGGTAGCACAGGCCGAACGGATATACGAGGCACCTGGAAGTACAGCGTGGAAGGAACATTGACAATCTATAATATGAGCAATAGACAGCCATAAGACGAAAGTGCTGTTCTCCGAATGATGAGGATGGTGTCATGACAAACATGATGGCTTCACGAGTCCTACTATTTTATGTATAACTTGTCGTGTGACCTGGTGTGACTATGACATATTTTATATATGCTCCCTCGACCGAATCAGAGTAACCTGTCAATATATCCACCGTACGCCGTAGCAGATAGTGGAAGGAACACTGACAAATTGCCGTGGAATCTGTGAGCAACGGACCGCCACAACGCGAAAGTGTTGTTCTCCGGGTCATGACGATGTTTTCATTGTTCGTCCTGCCTGGCGTGCCACGGGCCATGACATATACCATTATACCCCCTCGACCGAATCAATGAACCTAGGAATATTTTGACCGAGATCCTACGGTAATGCTTGGCTAGACATGAGCCACGTATATACGTACATACACGTACTGTTAGTTTCGTCGTATGATATGGTATACTGTACAGGTATAGTGTACCCCCCTCCGGCCGAACTTAATCTATCAATACATGTTCACCGAGATCCTAATGCCTGGCCGGACATAAGCCACGTACTTCGTAGAGTGTGCTATGGCATATCCCCCATCGATTGAATTCATCTACCTACATGTCCCCCGAGATCTAGATGCATGCCCATACGTATGTCGCCACGTACGTACGCATTTACAAGCACCACGTATGATATGACCATGCATGCAACTCCCCCTTGGCCGAACGAACATATCAGCATGTTCACCGCAGATCTAATGACCCGGCCAGGCATGCGTCACGTACTCAACATGAGTCAATCACTTCCACGATTCACGTACTTGCATCGAGTGGACAGCTTGTGTGCGCTCTCGGAACAAAAAGCGCGGGCACTTGCTGACCAGCCAGCCAGCCTCATAAATTTTAGGAGCGCGGCATATCGTATTCCGTACGTTTGGCATTAGGCGCCGCCAAACCTCCTGACTCTGTGTGCTATGCATGTCTTTGTCTCGGAATGTTTGACCACGGAGCTTGTATATTATGCATCTAGGATAAGGAGTCGGCGCCGACACTGGATGTGCTGGATGTTGATGGATATTAACTACTATTAATAATAGAAGGAGCGGATTAAGAATCGGCACCGACACTCTGGATGGATGTTCTATACATATATTTCGAAAGATATAAAGAACCATGAACTGCGAATAACACACGCACATATTGTATGAATATCATATAATATATACGTACGTACACGAGCACACTACTATTAAAAACACAAAAGCATAGAGAAATAGCGGACGGAGAATCGGCACGAACACTGGATGGATGTGCTGGACGTCCAAGGCCTAAAAGGAACGACGCATTGAGAAGAACAAACACACACATAAACACGCGAACAAACACATACACACACACCGACCCACACGCACACAGCGCGCACACACGTCCACACACACGCACACCCACGCACACCCACGCACGCACAACCAACCGCACGCACAACCAACCGCACACCCAACCGCACTCAAGAAAAGCACGCACGTACACGCCCACCCACGGCCACCCACACCCACACACAAGCACACACCGCACGAAGGAAGGACTCGCCTGGATCGGGCCCATCGCCTTCTCGACTCTGCGCACAGGGTCAATCTGGAACTGAACTGTGGCTGTAAGACTTCGTAGGAACTGATCCGACCCCCCTAGTCCCCCGAGCACGATGCAGTCCTCGTTCTCGGCCAAACCCTCAGCGGTAACGGGCGAGGTCGTAGAAGGTTTGCTCGGCCACCGACGTCGTCCGTCGAAGTCGCACTCCTTCAGTTCGTGTGCAGGCATCGAGCACACAGTAAGGAGACATCCGTTTGGAAACAATGCGCGTGGACGCGAGCTACGATCGATAAAGGCATAGCACTTTTTTGTCTACAGTTACTACTTTCTGGACGACTGGGCTCCTTAAACCAAAAATCGTCGAAATTTCGGTGATATATGTGCAGAAATGAGTGTTTTTGTACTTGAACTACAGATTTGTTCATCCGGTTGCACTTATTTTCGGGTTTTACTCAAAGTCTGTTTTTGGGCGAGGTATACGGCTCCTTAACCCTTTTACAACTGGAAACCCGTTTTGGGGACACATTTACTTGATAATAGTATAGGGACGGGGTTCGGGGTTCTAAAGGGGTTAAGGCGAGGAGCCTCATAAAACTGTTGGTGCAACTTTACCGTACTATTGGTGGCATGAGTCCGTGGGGAAAGGAGATGTGCGCGTAGATACCCATAACGTGGGAGGTAAGGGGGCATTGAACGAGTGTAGCTGTAATAGCTATTGAGCGAGCGGGAAGAAGGTGTACGTGTTGAACCAATGAGTGGACTGGGAAGGGGATATGCGTCTAGATGCATTGAATGGGTGGCGGGAGACTTATCAAAGCGACAAACCGTAGCCCTAGCTGTTGCTGAAGGCAATGAAAACGGGTCGCACTCCTTGAGCTCGTGCCGAAACACCGAGCGGGCAAAAAAGGGGATGTGCGTTTTTAAGATACATTGAGTGGACGTGCATTTCAGTACGCTGAGCGGGCGCGGGAGACCATCGAAGCGACAACCTTCAACTCTTCTAGCTGATGGAGATGGCGGACAACAATGTACAACAAACAGCACAAGTGGTTGAGCGCACAATCAAAACATCTTATATATCGCGGCTGTTCAAAATGTTCAGCCTTTTGGAGCAAAACCCCCGCTCACCTCTCGAACCGACCCCACAGCAACCTTCCCCACCGGCGCCAACACCTCTTCCACATTCACACCCTCCAGCACGCCCCCCCCCCCCGCCCCAACCGTTGCCTCAACCCCCCCTCCGCCCTCCTTGGGAAGACACAGCCCACCCCTCGGCCAAACCGCTTTTATGCTCTGGCTCCCGCTATCCAAACCGCCATCTCCAAACACAGTGGGTCCGAACGGCCATTTCTCGAGCGGGGATTGGACGGTAGTGGGCGAGAGATCACCCCCCCCGCAAACCGGGTCATCCGCGAAGTCGAGACCCCACGAGTCGCCGCTAAGGTCGGCACCCCAGAAACTGTCGTGGTCGGAGAGGGCGGGTTCTTCGCGGTCCTCCTCCGTACAGCAGGTCGACAGGTCCACGGAGCAACCGTCCTCTGCTTTGATCAGGGTCGTCCCCTGGGCGCAGCAACTCTCATCGTCGTCATCGTAAATCGGCGATATACTGTCCGGGGTGTGGCTACTGCTGTCGTTGTTGTTGTTGTCGTCGTCGTCTTTATTTTTGGTTTCGCACGCGCCGATGTCGATGTTGCTCAAAGAGCGGGAACCTGAATCCGAGGTCGTTGGGTCCTTCGGGTTGCAGCCTGGTTGATTACACCCAGTATATTCCGAAGTTGGCGGGGGGTGGGGTGGGGTTAGGGGTGGGAACGTGGGGTTGGGGGGTAAATGGTGGCGTTATTTTTTACCGCCGTTTTTTTTTCTTTTTTGTCGCACGCGCTGTTTAGGTTCAGGTGGCTACGTGGCCGTTAACCCCAACCATCTATTTGTTGCTGTGTCCTTTGGACTACAGCCTGATGAAACAAAGTCTGAAGTCGACGGGGGGGTTGGGGGGCGGAGGTGGGAAGTGGGGTGGGGAGGGGGGGCGGGGGGTGCAAGAGTTTCGGAATTAATGGACGCATAGTCCGCCAAGCTATGATATACATGTGACATATGTACCAGATATAAATAAGACTACTTTTTTGACAGACGGCAATTTAAGGATTGCTCGGGTAGTACTACCAAATATAAACGGTCCTCACGTTTCTACGTTTCTAATGACTCCTGTGACACAGGGTACAACACAAGGAATCTAATATTGATAGCCAGCTAAAACGGTCCCCACGTTTACGATGACCCCTGTGACACAGTACAATACAGGGAATCAAATATTTATACGAAAACCAGCTGTTAATAACAGTATACAAGTTGCTGTAGGAAAACGGCTTGTGGCCGCGGCAAGATTTGTTTAAGCTGAGAGTGATCGGTAGGTGTGTTCTACATTCTTCACAACCTCACTCTGACCACTCCCGAGCATTAACATATTTATATGTTTCCTGTGAATCTCAGCCTGGCTTACGGAGCTAGTTATATTGACAGGGTGCTGTACTACAGTACTTGTACTGATAACTGTGTGTGATTATCACCTAGCAACTAGACGGTCAATGCAGGAGGTGTACCAGCAGTCCTTGATGCCCGGAGAATGGCGGCGGTTATCAACACAACCCTACGATAGGAGGAGCGTATCACATTTGGTATGAGACTCCTCACAATTTCAGCAGCTCTGTACGACCTCACCCAAGACCTGACTTGAGGGAGGAAAACTGGGCTACTTCACCCAACGGACACATCCATGGCTCTAGTTAAAACGTCGGAGTATATGCGCATCACGAAGTATACGGTAGGGCATGGCCCGGTAAACTGAATTGCGGTGGCGGTGGGCAGTTAGCTCCTCAGACGTTTGCCATGGCTGGTAGAGGTGGACCTCATTTTTTCTAAAGATGCTCCTCATCAGTTCGGGGGCTCCCATTCCTCGCCTAAATCTCGACCTTGACAAACATTAGAACCCTCCTGACCGGGTCGGTACATACAGCAGCAGTAGTTGTTGAACGTTCTATTCCGCTAGAAACACAATGAATGGCGGGTGGATTGGGCCTGGTAGGAATCTATAATATATGCTGAGGCCTTGTATAACATTATAGTGCCCTCTGGACACCAGACAAGAACGTAGGGAAAACAAATAACATCTGGCCCTACAGAAGACGCCGTCTCCCGAAGCGACAACAATGGGGGATGGAATTGGCCCGCGGGTTGGTATCTCTGCTGAATGTTCGATCTTGCTTGAAACACAGTGTGGTTGGTGTGGAATCCCCTTTCCTGTGGAGGAGGCAGTCGGCAGAAAACAAGATCCCGTTCGTATTACAACAATGGAGACAAATGGCGGTAAAGTGTTTCCTCTGTCAAAGCTATTAATAGGTCAAAGCACGAATCTCCAGGCCTTCGTCAACGAGGCCCGACCGTTTCATGAATGGCGCAGAAAACAAACAGTTCTCAATAGATAGAATTTCCGCACGAAACACGAAGCACAATACAGCTGAAACGCAACACGGGAACCAACCCTCCTGGCCGGGTCGGTAGTTCTCTTGAATATCCTATCCTTTGCTCGAAACACAATGGGTGCTGCACCTGGCCTTGGTGGTAAACTAGTTGTATGCCGAGGCCTTGCGTAATGCTCTCCATCAGGTGAGAACTTGGGAGGAAAACAACTTCTGGCCCTACAAAAGACGCCGTCTCCCGAAGCGATAACAATGGGGGGATGAAATTGGCCCAGGTCGGTATCTTTGTTGAATGTTCGATCCCGCTTGAAACACAATATGGAAGACACTTTGATGGACATAGATACATGTGGATGGGCGACTCTGCCGAAAACAGCATCACGTTCCAACTACGTACAATGGCGGCTGCACTTGGCTGTCTGTTGTGTGGATAGCCCTGCTGGGGCCTTGAGTGCTCTCCACCCCATAATAACTCGAGACGAAAATGAATATTGACCCCACCGTCTCTCGAAGCCACAACCTTCGTAACACCGTTCGTTATGAATATTATATACATGTACCGTACAGTCCTGACAATGGCCTGGCCTATAACCTACAACCGTACACTGCTGCTGTTGAGGTAGCATTATCTAGTAAGCTTCTATCGACCGACTATGAATGACAGCTGTATTCAGCACTGATGTACCCTCATTTTTGGGTTCAAACTACTTGGAACTAGTGTCGGATCCTTTTGGGGTGTGGTGAAGGGGTCAAGGTGAACCACCCCGCGCAGTTTTTTCCGCGCGCATTTTTGACCCCTTCGTAAACTCCGGATGGCTGCGGGACCGGCTGAGAGGTTATTTGCCTGTGGTTACTCTACACAAAACACCTCTCGGAACGGTCGAGGGGCGGCCATAACGGCATGTGCCCGGAAATATTGAGATATTCCTGTTTCAAGCGACGCCACACTTGTTGGCCACGGCAGCGTCATGACAGCAGTTACTACATAATATTATTAGTCGCATATTATGCCAGCATACATAAATAAATATACTCTGGTATCAGGTGTACACTTCGTGCATTCATCTACGGAATACTTGGTACATTCAAACGTGGTACATACTATATCGTCTACATAGTCTACTTCGAAGAATGACATGATATACACGAAGTACCAGTAGGCTATACCTTTAGCATACATAGATAGCAGAGTGCACCTCGTCACGCATGCCACTGTGGTATTAATATGTATGATGATACAGGGCAACGTAGCACTTTTTGGCTAAACGGAAGCCATGTTTTTCTGGCTCTAGCGGGGATGCCAGGATGACTCAGGACCAACCCCAAATCGTTGGAAATACACTTACTTGCTGTTTGTGGTTTGTAATATAATATTATTATAGTATTCGATACGAAAAAGTAGTGTATAATATTCGCAAATATATATTTATGTATATATACCACACATATTATACCACACCTACAAATAGGTCTCTCCATGGAATAGGGTTCGCAGTTTGGTTTCTTCTCAAAATCAGATTTGGGAGAGGGTTTTGTGTAGAGCTCCTCAAATGCGGAGCCTCCGAAAACATCGATGATGGCTAATCGGTGAACCCTTTCCACCACCGCAGATGAGTCTGAACATGTTATTATGTATACATGAAAAAAGGAGTACGGTATACATACCTGGAATATGGCACTCAAGACGGTAAAGCAAATACCGTTTGACTGTTCACATTGACTGATACACACCAACACGGTCCCCTTATATATCTACGCCGAGGGGTGGCGCTGTTGTGTAGACCAACCCATAATATACTTGAACTTAAACTTAATACCCACCCAAGCTGGGTTTCTTATCTTGGAGCGGGTGTATTTTTCACTATAACTTCAATTAAATAAGTCCCAAAAATTGTATATCTCTGTAAATAGCACAGCAGGCCTGTTCTTACTGCGCTGTTTCTTACTTGGCGTACTGTTGTTGTACTACTGTATAATATTCACTGCTGTATATACTCTTTCAGAGATCCACTACTTACTGTCAGCAAAACGAAATACAAACCTGCGAAAGAAGGGGAGGGGAGGGTCCCAGTTTGTTTTATGTACCGTAGTAGTGCAGTGTGCGTGTGTGTTTTCGTCGCATTTATTCTGGGCACCAGGTGTTTTTACGCACCAGCCGGGGTCACACAGGGGAAGGTGAACACAACATACTTACCTCCACCTTTCTTTCCTCCTGCGGTGCTTGCAGTATAAGCCCACGAAGAAGAAAAAAGTGCCTCATAAGAACAAGCCCTACGAAAGAGATCGCGTTTTGGCGACCAAGAAGATAAGAAAGAGCAACATAACAAATAACAACAATCAGTGATCATCTAAAGCATGGGTGAGTGATGTTGTGCTGCCTGATCTACGCACCACAACAGTGAGAAACCCGCACGAACACGGCCGTCACATACTGTACATGTACAACACACAACAAGGAATTTTCCGAAAAAGGTCAAGAAGACTTTTTCTTTTTTTCTTTTTTAGGATATTATTATTATTGTGTTCCGTCGCACGTACGGGAAATATCAATGGATTTCTCTCTGTAATATACCTCGTACATACATACCTGGAAGAAGACCTTCACTCCCGACATCGCTTGCCTCCCCCGAGCTGAAACTGTCGGCCCGAGCCGGTATCTTCTTGCGACCCCTCCTGAGTTTAACCGGCCGGGCCTCGACCGACGTTCCGTAAAGCAGGCCCCGCAGCAACCCGGCCGGGCCTTCCCCCGGCTGGGGCCCCGTGAACTGAACTTCAACAACCACACCGCCTCTAGAGATGTTGGAACTGCCACCGCCTACTGTTTCTCGGGTAGCACCGCCGCTTTTAAGCAAAGAGCCAGTGGCGTTGAAGCCAGTTGTGGGGCTGAATGACAACCGTTTTGTGGCGGTGTATTTCTCGCGAAAGGAGGCTAGGATTGCAGCTTGCTTGCCTGAGAGAAAGAGGAACGCGCGTGCAGGGGGGTCCGGGGGGGGGATATCATTCGAGGGGGGGAAATTGTCTGGCTTGTTTTGATTTTGTCATGCATCCGTGCGGCTTGCCATTTCTCGGACACAAGGATAACCGTTTTGTGGCGGTGTAGTTCTTCCCAAAAATATGCAAAGAAGTCTGCAGCTTGCTTGCCTGAGAGAGAGGAGTGCGCGGGGGGGGGGCGGAGTGTAAATTCGAGAAGGGAATCCTCAAGGCACGTTGGTTTTGTCACGTCCCAAT
>JBBMKB010069054.1:0-14552 GCA_037833945.1 Alaria marginata
GTATGATTTGTGGGTTGAAAACATCGTAAAGGCTACTGGGTGAGCCTTTTTTTAAGATTCAAGTTAAGTTCAAACAAACCCACCGCAACGACGGCTGCCTGCCTCCCCAAGCACACAGCTATTATAGCATCAAACATACCGGAACAGTGAGCAGACTATTAGTCTACCGCTCGAGGATGGCCCTTTCTGCAGAGAACGCACATGGAAAGGGCGGCTATCCTGAGCTGCCGCTGCTCTATATTACCCGGGAAGCAGCACGGGTACACAGGTGGCCGTTTGCGTTGTGGTTGCGGCGGCAGTTTGGACAACCGAATACAGTAGACATATTATATCAAGGTTCGAGGTTGCCCATAAATTACAACGTGCCTCGTACGGTACCTTGTAAACGTCGGCCCAGCGTACTGAGGCTGGGTTTTGGCGACAACGTGCCGCAACCAAGGCAAATGTCCACCTGTGTAATCTCATGTGAGCGAGAGATGGATGCAGAAGAAGAGGAGGATGAAGTCAAGCGCATCAAGGACGCGCTTCAAGGGGGTGGGGCAAACTACCTTTGGGCATGTTGTGTACTCACGAAAACGGTGCGCTGCTACGTTACCTCGAAGCGTCCCGGAAGAAGGAAAGTTAGCTGAGGGCGGAGAAGTGGTAGCTGAGGGAGTTGAGGCAGCTTCGGAAACGAGACTCCTCCCACGAATTTTCAATTTTCCTATTATCTAGCGGTACGACCACAGCTCCGCCCGTGGCGCTATATCTGCGTTGCCCATAGTGGCTATAGGGAAGGGCATACCTGGTAGTACTGTAGTACTCGACGTCGTATTAACAATGGAGTCATCCCACGATAGGGGTTGCACTTTTAAGGGTCAAACGTTCCTGACCGGTTGAGCTCCTGGCGAGAGGAACTAGCGGTTGGTATGACCATTTTTTTAGTGCATTTGGCTTAGGACTAGCGGATAGACATGTTGATCGCGTTGCGCGAACGAAAATCTTGGAAATCATGTTTCGGCTGAGATATTGAGCTCCTAATGTTAGGAACTCAGGGACGTATTGCTGCACCCCTACCGTGGGATGACTCTTTCATCGGGGAGCAAGAGGCGGGCAAGAGGAGTCAGTGAAAGCCAGTTGAACGCAGTTTGTAGACGGATAATAGTTGTCGGATCAGCCCCGCGGCCACACTTGAATTTGCTGGTTATTTCTCTCGCGAAACCACAAAAGAAATTTATTTCGTACACGAGAAACAGAGCGGTCCACGATCTCATATGGATCCCACAGAAGATTAACTAGGAGAAATTCCATGGAATGCTCTACACACCTTTGTACTCCAGCGATCGCAGGAGGTAGCAGGGTAAAAAACGAAAACCAAATAATGAAATCGGTCGTCATGCAGAGCTCATGAATCTGGTGGGCCAAGGGACTGTTAGAGTCAGATGAAGACTACGGTTGGAGGCGTCCCCCCACTTTATCCACATGTTTTTGCCAGCCGCGCGAGCGGCCTTGTACCTCTCTCGAAAATAACGGGGTTTCCGATTAAGAATAAACGTTTGGGTTGCAAGATAAAATCAAAGTATTGATCCCGATGGACGTCCTAAATACCCCAATCCCAACCCACCGACCAAACAAATACGTGACAAACTATTACAACGGTTGAAAACCACGTTTATAAGCTTATGTTTTGCTGAATATATGTTGGTTTGGTTCGCTTTGGATCAGGAGATACTATCATACGGTCTCCGCACTACATCAAAAGACGTTTTCTCACCCGACTCACATGCCCAACCGACTTTTGCAGTTTATAGGTTATGCACTACTGTAGTTTTTTCGCGTGGCATAAGTATCCAGTGCATAGCGGCGGTGAATAATGGGTAACCGTGGGGTTCAAAAGCGTCATCGAAGACTGAGAATATAGAGTGTAGCCGTTCGCACCAGCTCTACACGAGACACCCTTCTACCGTAGACTTCGTCGGCAGCTGTGGTGCAACGGGTAGAGCGTTGCGTATTAATATGTCTTATCGTGTGCGTACGTAACCGAACTACGTTTCGTACAAAAAGCCACGACGACGCCTTTCACAGATTTTCAATTCCCGACTTAGCTCGCGATTTTCCGGTCGGTCCATCCACGGGTCACTCACAGTTCGAGAAGAGATGTCAAACCGGCGAAGATGCCGGCTGGCAGGGTATCGAAGGGTGTACCGGAAAGCGTGCTGGCTCGTCGTTAATAAAGGGTTTGCGAGGGTGAGCAGAATTCAAAACGAGCAAAAGGTTAGTTGGGTAAGAGTTTGTTCCCAGGCAGGTATTTTCATACTTATTATACAGGCTACACAGGCTTCCCTTAAAGTTGGTACATAGAACACTGTGTTTTCTGTGTGCCGTAGCTGTATCTCTAACTTCTAAGAGAACGACCAACAATGCGCATCCCCACGGTGTCGATAAACGTCCGCACCGCAACGAGCGGCACGGCCAAGTACGCCGGCGTAGCCCAAGTGGAGGGGGGTTTCTTGCGACCGCACCAAACGCGTAGTTGGTAGGAGTGTACCGATTGTTCAAGTTTTCCTCAATTGCCTAGTTTAACAACCCAACTAACGGAGGCCTCTCACAAAATACGCAGGTGTGACGGGACGAATAATGTCGTAAGGCACAAGATGCATTACAAAGACATTGGAGCGTTTCTGTGATAAGTGTAGAACACAACTTGGACAAACAGTGCTACCGCTATTAATCGTCGAGCGAGGACACATTCTACGATAGAGGAGGCACGTTTTGGCGTTTTTTATCTTCTGGATGACGGGGCTCCTTAACCCAAAATTGTCGGAATGCCATTCTACTTTTGCAATACTTTTTTTTTTGTATAGATGGACCACGGGTTTGTTCATCGGATTGCACTTTCAGTTTGCTCAAAATCATTTTTTGTCGGCGAGGGTGTAGAGCTCCTCAAGCGAAGAGGTTCAGAAACAAAGTGGTGAACCTCTTTCGCGGAATGTGTCTGAGCCAGCAGGATCCTGTGTGCAACAAAAAAAGAGGTGCCAGAGTACGGCAAGGGACGGCAGGGGGGGGCGCATTTCGGACCTCACTTATCCGCGGCTTCTCGCCACCCACGAGGTTAAAAACAACTGCATTGGTTTAGGATTTTTCGGTAAGTGTTCCGCATATATGTGTGGGATCGTTTGTTTCTCGCGTCTAAACAAATGGGTATACACCCCCATTCGCAGTGAGGTGTTGAGACGCTCGGGCCAGTCGCCTGAACTCGGCAGAGAAAAAAAAGTGGAGTGATCCCCCCCCCGAGCAGTAGCCTTATTCAGACGGCGTCTGATGGGTGTCGCCCTGCAATATCCATTCACTTAAATGGTGCATGCGAGCACATAGCCGGCATCACTCGAAACTGTGCAAGGTTGTCACGAGGTCACTCACGACCGATTCTCGACGGGTGAATAACACCTTACATCCAAATTGGAAACATGTTCGGTTCTCACTGCCGTTTGGTTAACGTACCGGAAAGCGGGGTGTTTATTTGGGGCCACTTACAGCTTGAGCAGGGATGCCAAATCGCTGAAGATGTTGTCTGGCAAGGTAGTCAGATCATAGCTGCCAGAAAGGTCCCTGGCTCCGTGTTTAGTAAAAGGAGCGAGCATGATAAAGCGAAAGCAGAATATCAGTCACGTCGCATTGTCGACAATGTGCAGACATTTGCATCGTCATGTCAACTGGTCCCATCGATATAATCAGGTGCGTCATTCCACGGTAGGGGTGCAACAAGAAGGTTCTGAGCTCCTGACATGAGGAGCTCAATATCTCACCCGAAACATGGCTCCCAAGATTTTCGTTCGGGCAACCCGACCAACGTTTTTATCCGCTCGTCCTAAAACAACTACACTCGTAAAGGTATCATACCAACCGGTAGTTCCTCACACCGGGAGCACAGCCGGTCTGGAACCTTTGACCCTAAGAAGTGCGATCCCTACCGTGGAATGACGCAGGTTGCGTTTACCTCGATAAAGCGGGTAAATCTCGCATTCATTCACGAATACTGTGTGCTTTCCCACAGCTGCGTCGGAATCCGGTAGTGAATGGCGAGGGCGGACATGCTTGCTGTATCTATACCTAGGCGGACTCTTACGGCTGTGGGAGGGACAAGTGAGCGATATGAAAAAGCGACCAAACTATTTGGTCGGTGTACGGAACAATAAGCACTAAACTGGTGTTTGCACCAACAAGCGCGGCCAGGTATGCGGCAACACGCGGTACACATCTCAGCAGGCATGTCTACTTACGCACCAGCTATTATCACTTTACCTCCGTACCAACGAGATTACAGATGGACTGCGGTTATAAAGTCACGGTATAGAGATTATTCGTCGTTCAGTTTGGGTTCAACGTCATAGAGCAATATATTTATATATTCCCCCGAGTTCTTGTCCATCCACAGCCCACCTACTATTGGAATTAGGCCATTGACTGCCACGGCATCGTGTGAATGTGCAACTACAGAGCATGAGTACACTAGGTAGTACACTACAGTAGGTGTCGTGGTTCTGGATGTGGAGAAAGATTGTATGCGGCGAGACGTGATTTCGTTCCAAAACAATGTTAGCAACACCTAACGTATGGTGCACTCACAGTTCGAGTAGAGATGGCAAGCCACGGAAGAGGTCAGCATCGAGGGCATCGCATTCGTTGCCCGTTAAATCCCTGCTTCGTCGTTAACCGTCACGGAGGGACCAGGAATCACGGAGGGTCGGTTTGCTGTCGAGCAACGGTGTCACGCACGAGGTGTGAGTTTCACATTTGGTCAAAGAAATCCGCATTCGATTATGTGCGCTTTTCCATTACACAACAATAGTAAATATCAGCCTGTGCGTACCCTGCATTTTTCTGTCGAGACGTTATCCAATTAGCGGCGACGTCATATACGCCATGATAGTGAACCTTAAGTACCGGGGTCGCTGACGGTACAAAAAACATTAAGTGCGATTTGAGAATCTTCATAATTAATCCGTCCCCCGTGACTATTTCCGCCTTAAGGCACCAAGTAGAATTGGCAGGGTAATCTTGGTTCAAACACGCCAGCAATCGCTTCAGAGACATATATGCTCTTATTCTACAGGAATATGTTCGCGTACCTAAAGATTGGATTGCTAGTGCGACGCGTTCTACGATAGAGGTAGCACTTTTTGGTTATTTTGTTTCTGAAAAACGGTACTCCTTAACATAAAATAGTCGGAATGTCACCTTTTTGTTTTGCAATAAGAACGTTTTGTATACCTACACCATGAGATAGTCCATCGGGTTGCACTTTAAATTTTCTCGAAATCTGCGTTTGGGTGGGTACAAGACCTCCTCATGTCAGGAGCCTTAGAAAAAAAAAGGTGCACCTCTATCGTAGGATGTGTCGTGCATGCATTTCTTGCCGACGCATGATCTAGCCACTGCGAACGTGGCAAGATCTCGACATTCTTTAACTCACAGTTGTTGTAGATATGCTAACCCATTGAAGACGCCAGCGGGCAAGTCCGTGAGATCATTTCTCGCGAGATCCCTGATTCGTCATCCGGCGTAACGAGGTCGTAAGGGGTCAGCGAAAACCAGTCGTTCATCGGGAAACGGAGTCGTATTAAGAAGTATTTCTCAACGCCAACCAACTGTGCCATCTATATGTGAGGGAATCGAGCTCACCGTTGCAATTGCTTACGTCGCCTGGAGTCAGAGAACCGCTCCGGACATAACATATACTGGTTGTGGTCACGTTGATGGGCTTACAGGATGAGTGTGGCTAGTAACACGACGGCGCATGCCGGAGGGCCTGAAATATTCGACGATCCGGGGAAAACAAACTCTCGCCGACGTCTCTACGCCAGCCAATGCGTGAAACCTCTTTTTAAGCCGGTTGCATGCCCCCGACACGTTCTACGATAGAGGTTCGCCATTTTGTTTCTGAAGCTCCTCACTTGAGGAGCCCTATACCTCACCGAGAAACTGACTTTGAACCAACTGAAAGTGCAATCCGACGAACAAACCCGTGGCCTATCTTTTAAAAAGAAGCAAAGTGCAAAAATGGAATGATATTCCGATGATTTTAGGTTAAGGAGTCCCGTCATCCAGAGAACAAAAAACGCCAAAAATGCTACCTCTATCGCAGAACGCGTCCCCCGTACGAACGAACCACCGGCGAAGGGTCCACACGTATCAATTTAATTTGTAGTGTTCCTTTCGCTGGAAAACCAAGCCTACGTTAGTGTGGACACTTTTGAGCGTTTCTAGTTCGGGTGCTCAGCGTCACTCGTTTTTTCGACAACCGAAACCTGTTTCGCACATGGACAAGCTGTGTTTTAGATCTAGAAAGCGATTGTGCGTTTTAGGCTCGCGATACTCTCCGTCATGATGCCCTCAAATTCGACCGTAAAAAACAATGAATGCCTGGAACTAGTATTTACTAATTTGTTACGCCACCCACCTATATATATCGTCGGGTGGCAGACATAAACAATCAACAGTGTTTATGAGCATTGTTTGTTACGCTGCAAAACAATACATCAGGAGTCATCCCACGGTAGTAGGGGTTGCGCTATCTTGGGGGTAAAAAGCTCCTGACCAGTTGTGCTCCTGAGGTGACCAACTACCGGTTGGTATGATCATTTTACAAGTACATTTGAGTTAGGGCTGGCAGATAGAAACGTTGATCGGGTTGCGCGAACGAAACACGTGAAAGTAACGTTTCGGGTGAGGTATGGAGCTCCTCATGTCAGAAGATCAGAAAGTCATTGCTGCTCCCCTACCGTGGGATAGCCCTCGGCCATGTTTTGAATGAGGCGCAAAGACACTCGCACGTGCGGGCTAACACAGGTGGGTGTCACGGTAAAGGTGAAAACATTATATTTGAGACTCGTCACTTGAGGATCTCCACGCCTCACCTAAAACCTCACAATTTCAGCAAACTAAAAGTGCAACCCCGATGAACAAACCAACGGCCTTCGCGTACCAAAAGTCACATTGCAAAACAGGAGTGGCATTTCGACGACTTCGAGT
Source organism: Alaria marginata (assembly GCA_037833945.1). Classification (NCBI taxonomy): domain Eukaryota; class Phaeophyceae; order Laminariales; family Alariaceae; genus Alaria; species Alaria marginata. The sequence continues at coordinate 7,012 of JBBMKB010069054.1, forward strand.
TGAGAGACCCCGTCATTCAGAAAGCAATTGTTTTCGTCAAAAAGCGCAATCTCTATGGTAGCACCCGTCCCAAGCAAGTGGCGAAAAAGCCGGGTTGCCCCCCTACAGCAGGCTTCGTCTGATCCGGCTACCGCCAATAGAACTTGTATGGTATCGAAGCCCACTCACAGTACGAGCAGCGATGACAACTGCCCGAAGATGTCGACTGGCAGGGTCGTCAAATCTCCGTCCGAAATATCCCTGGTTTGTCAATAGCCAAGTGGCAGAGAGAAGGAGACATCAGAATGACCGTTAACAATGCTGCTAAGGGAGTTGCCCACCAACCGAATTTGATGCCAAAGCAATGGAGCAACGTATGATTACATGGGTGGCCGCGTACATCGTGGTACATATGCTGTGAAATATACCGCACGCAGGAACACGCGCCAGGTATAGTACACGCCTCGGAAGGAACACGAAACTCACTGCGGAGTACCCTATAGACCATCCCAATGAAGGAGGAGGTTCCAAATCTAATTGTATGCTCTAAATTAGGTTGGTCGGCTGTGTTGCCGTATAAGGGGACAAAAGTTGGCCATTAACTCCACGTCTTGAACTTAGTTTCCGTAGGGCAAACGTCGTACTGGCCCAAGAAAGTTCAATCAACATAGCCGGTGTTTGGTTTGAATGCGCAGTGGGTCGTTGGCTCGAACCGGCTATGTCCCCCTACGTTTATGCCGGTTGTACTTTGTTGAACCGGGTTGTTTGTATCTTCCTATCGCCCAGCTGCTGCTACTACACTACTCTTCAACGCATTGCTCACTCGCTGGTTGACTAGAGAAGTCAAGTCGGCGAACACTTCGGCCGGTAATGTTTCAAACCTCCAGAGACGCATAATATCCCTTGATCTTAATTCGAAATCGCCGAAACAAAAACATGAAGCTGAGGAGAGGACATCAATATTGAGGAAATGGAGTGTCATCACACCAACGTTTACTCGTCGAACCGCATCCGAACTATCGCTTTTCGTCGTCTCAAGACCTGGTTTCCCTAAGGCGGCCGTTTTCAAGAGTCATCTATTGTTCACATCCTCGACACACAGCGTGTCTGCTCGGTCAGGTTAACGACTGCGAGCGCCAACATTTGCAGCCTACTGCAGGAGTATCATCGAGCAATCTTCACAGGTTATTGAGCTATAGTTTGTAGCGCGGCGCTAAAATCTTCGTGCACCCGTTGCTGGAGCAGAAAGTGGTAATGTATTACACCAGTGTTATAGTTAGTGCGTTTTATTTCCTGGCTCGGACGGACAGAAGCCTAGAGCGAAAGCTTAAGTCAACTAGACACGCCAACCTTTTATAATTTCCACGTAGCGAAATTGCGTGAGATCTTGCAATGAGTCGTGGTAACAGTCGAGCGTGTATGTATGACCCTGGTACTAGCTAGCACTAAGGGGAGCCGCCGACCTATATTTTTCATGAGGACATACACACCCGGTAATACGCGCGATCGGAGTATCACACGCAGCTTGCAAATATGAGTTCCGACCAAATGTTCGATCTCACAGCTGAATTGTATTTTTAATTTTAATAATATATGAACTTCGAAATAGCATCGATGTCACGGCTGATGTCTGTAACTTTCTGAGTAGGATGCGGCGTCTAAAATAATTGAGCTAGACGTACTTTCTTAGCAGTAGCCAAGTTTTCTGCCAAGATTGTCGAAACAAAGGAGAACCCGGATTGGAGCTACTGTTCGTTTCAGCTGTGGAGTTAACGGTATATTTACACGACTCACAGATTCCAGTTCCCAAAAACTTGTATTTGGCTTAAACTTTACATAACATTCCGTACAGCCAAATTTTCACTTGTTATTTCAAAGAGCAAAACCTACTTGTCAACTAACTGTTTAGGACGGCGACACTGTTTTACGCAAAATATCTAATGGGGAACTCACAGCTCGAGTAGAGACTCCATGCCCTGAAATATACCGGATGGCATGGTCGTTATGTCGTTAATCCGGAGGTTGCTATAGCTCCGGCAGGTGACGACAAGAAAGGGAGGCACAGCGACGCAAACAACGGATTGGTGAGGCGACTGCCCAAGATGTATGCTACGGTAAGAGTGCACCCCCTTTTTTCCGGGAAATCTCACCTGGGGACATCCATATCTCACTACAAAAACTGAATTGTCTAATGACGGAATGGCCAATCGCTGAGAAGCATTCTGCGATAAAGGTTCACCATCGTTTTTCTGAAGCTTCTCACTTGAGGAGCTCTATACCTCACCTAAAAACAGATTTTGAGCAAACTGAAAGTGCAATCCGATGAACAAACCCGTGGCCCATCCATACAAAAAAACATTTTTGCAAGACTAGAATGGCATTCCGACGGTGTTGGGTTAAGGAGCCCCGTCATCCAAAACCTGAAACCGCTTAAACGTGCCACCTCTACCGTAAAACGCGTCCTGAACACGTCCTTCTCTCGCATAGTCATGAATCTACGTGTCGTGGACCTTGTCGGGCAGCGTGGTTTGATCAAACATCCACGCGAAGGCAGCATCACACCCGCGAAGTATCTGGCAGCAGTACCGTAACTATTACTATGGACACTTTACCGTAGTGGGGCGGGGGGAGGAGAGCATCTGCTTAGTGACCCCGGATCTGAGTTACGTCTAGGGAGGGAGAAGGAGGAAATAAAAGTGCGAAGATAATAAATGGGATGAGTAAAAAAACAAAAACACCAAGCTTAGGTCAATCGCAAGAGTGGCCGTGTACACCTGACACAAAACAGCACATAAAGCTAGGCGCGCGAGGGGCTCTGGCACGCTGGAAACGGGTACCATTTCAAAATGGATTCACTCACTTCGTCTGTAAATTGCCCCTTCCCACGCTGTCGAAGCATGCTGCGAGGTCATCCACATCGTCATCCGTGATGTCACAAAATTCGAAGTCCCTTTGACCAGAGAAATGCATGAGGAAGCAAGTTATAAAGATGCAATGCGAAACATGTTACAAACGTTTAGGTTGCATGTAAGAGCAGCGAGTGTGCGTGCTCCGACGTTCGACATCCAATTCAAGCAGCAACGGTAGCAATGCGTCGGCTAAGTGAACGGTGAAATAGGGCGAGTGGCCGAGATGGATGAGAGGAAGACCGGACATTGACATTTCTCTAACGTCCACAGTATACGAATTTCATCCACCTGAATGTTACTCTTTTCCAATCGCATTTATGTTTGTGTTTGACACTACCCTTAAACTCCGAGTCATTCCATTGGCTTAAGACACAACTTTAAGTGGTGATACTACAACTTACCGTGCCGGTTGTTTCCGAGCTTGTCAAACGCATTTCGGTGGTTTCGCCCCCGGTTAGTACGACACAGTGGTAAACGGATTGTTACAAAGTCCTTCCTCGAAAAGATGCCGCCTAGCGAGGCCAAGGGATCAACACTGTAAAGTGAATAATAACTTTTGTAAGGTACCAAACAAACGACGAGTTGTGACAGCAACACAGGAGACACCGTACGGAAACGCGCCACAATGGCAGCAGCGAAACATTAAAAAATGTTATTAAACACGGCGGCGGACCTGTGTCAAATAGCACGATAGTCGTATATATACGTGAAATCGCACAGAGGCCACCCCTCATGCCAGATGACAATGCAGCGCTTAAGACAAGTGCAGTAGACGCCCACTCCCATGAAGAAGGCTTCAGGACAGTATGTTTATTTGCACTGCATAGCAAAACGCCAAGGGTGTTACTCTCACTTTTCGCCGTAGGCATTCGTGTCATTATCCGAAAATCCAACGTACGCTGTACCAAACGTTTAGTTCGACCGATTACAAGTCCACATTGGGCGTTCGGTCGATGCGGGTATCCTATGGAGGCATTCTCTTAAGTGGCAGGGTTCACCATCAACATCCATTAAAAGTTTGCAAAGGTTGACAGACGGACCTCCCACCACGCTAACACACGCTAGCCACACGGAACAAAAAATGAGGATGTCGTTTCTTCTCCACCCGTCTTGCTTACAGGGATGTAGTTCCAGAAGCACACACGTCGTCCGAAATGCACTCGTTGAGGCCTGTGGCGAAATGAGACGAGGGAAGTGGTGGGAAAAGGTTGACAGTTTACAGCACGTCGATGTCTAACGCTTGCTACGGTAGCGGTACCACGCAATACCAACGAGGCGCCACATTTCAGGAGATTTCTACCTCGCCCAACTACTGGCAGCTTATCTTGGAAGCTTCACAAATCCCATGGGCAAATAGATTACAAAAACAGACAGCGAAACTCGAGTCGGAATCTAATCAATTAAAGGTGGGATACTCAGTTATGGAGATCGCAACAAAACAATGTATTGGCCGCCACGTGCTGTCTCGGTCGTTCTGCACAGCAACGGGGAAATAAATCAGCACCGTCTTTTTGAAGATCCAACCGAAGGAGGTGAGCGGGCGACTCAGTTAGGCGAATCAATAACATGACCCGTCTACGTCTACTGATGCAACAATGGCTACCGTTGGATTATACGTATTCGGCGCAAAACGCACTTCGATGGCAATTAGGTCGAATTTCCTACAACCCTCCTAAGCAAAAGGACTAAAATATGTTTTGGCTTATTGAACGGAACTGGGTTGGCGGGCATATTTTGGGCCTCCGCAGACGAACAAGAAATCAGGCGGTCGACGTACGATGGTGCTCACCATTTGTCGCCACAGCTAACAGTAGCGGTGACAATAACCTCAGCAGCAGCATCATACCGGGTCGGACCTTCGCGAAGATACGCTGTGCAAATTGCGCCGACAAAAACAGCAGAAAGCAAATCGAATAAGGTACTGTGCCGAATGCTGTGACCAGCTTCAGTTAAAGATGCCCAGTTTCGGTTCCGCTAGCCACGTGATCGGATGTAAGGTATTCCCGCAGTAGGGGTGCAGCGATAAGGCCATGAGCTCCTGACATGATGAGCTCAATATCTCACCCGAAACAATACGTTAAAGATTCCGTTCGTGCAACCCGATCAACATTTCTATCCGCTAGTGCTAAAAACAATACACTCGTGAAATTATTATAGCAACTGGTAGTTCCTCACTTCAGGAGCTCAACCGGTCAAGAACGTCTGACGCCTAATAGTGTAACCCCTACCGTGGGATGACTTCGTTCGCCAGGAACGTGTTTTTCTCTCTGCCCGCTCGCGGTGGGGAAAAGGGAACTGGTGAAAACACTAAACAACACAAAACAAAACGATCTCCCAAAACATCGCGAACGGTGTTTCACCTAGAACTGACACCCGTCACATTCTTGCCTAAACACTTAGTGGCACGATCGAGTTCAACAATATCTAGAAAACATATACGTGAACACATATTCTAGACCGTACGTGCTGTCCATCTCCCCACACTACCGTAGCAACAGCATACACCTGAAAAGGAAATAGGATATTCTAGCGTCAGTGTTGTTAACTAGGCGGCGGAGCTCCCTGTATGTCTGCGATAGTTGTGTGTCCTGTGTGTGATGACTCGGGGTTGGCAAAAATTCACTAAAATGGTGTAGCGTTCTACTGGCATACGTGGCACTCGGGCCAACAAACACACTGTATAAATAGGACTTTAGGTCAACTCAAAACCAGGTCGCATGCAATATCGGTTCGGCTTGGATCACCAGGCTGCGCGTTAATCGCTCGAATCTGTTTAGATCTAGTCTTAGTCCCCACGACGTTGCCGCTTCGAGCCGCTTCGATTTGTGTGTGTATACCCGTTCCCGGCAGCCTGTTACTCGGTACCCTCTCTACCCCAGTCAAGCGTTGGTCTTAAATGTTTTCCTCAGGCATAACTCGTCATTGTGATAATAGCGAGGAGTTTGAAAGCGAAGGGAGCGGAGCGACCAAGGCTTAAATAATCCGATTGCTAACTAGGTCGGGCACATACAGCAAGTAACAAGGTGCATGCGTACTGAAGAAGAGGGTAACACACCGGGAAAATAAACGTGTTAGGGTCCCGATATTTGTTTTCTTTCCAAAACTGACCTCCGCATAATCTGGATAAATATTTACGTCTGAAAATATGTCGGCCGTCGAACAGAAATGATCATTGCACGGCGCACATTATGCCGATATTGATTTCAACGGTTGCGTTCCACCGTCACTTCCGATTAACGAGAAATAGAGTAAGTTTTATTGAACAGTCGATTTTTTGGGTGTTGCCTACCTGGTATATGTTTTGACATTGTTGTTGAGTTTATCTCGCACATTCGCACTGCTGTCTGATAGAGCTCGAGAGCCCAACCAGAACAATCGTCCATAGCCCACGACACAGGGTACCGGCTCAGACATCTTGAAGAGGAGTATTGGGATATGTCTTTTGACGTTGTCCGCAGCTGACGGCAATGTCTCGTGGAGCTTTCCAGACGCAAAACTGAGTGTGTTGGCCACTGGTCTCCTTCAAAGCTCGCTCGTTTTCCAAACACCGGAGCACACCAGGCTGGGTCTCACTGTTAACCCACTTAAAAATACCACTTCCACGAGCGCCACAAGATAGCCCACTACGGGAAACCTTCGCAGGCCCCCTTCAACTGCTCTGGGCTGCGCACGGAGCACGCAGACTTTGCTCATGAGCTCCTATGACTACGGTTGTGGGTTCTTCGGCCACTCTCCTAACTCGAGTGCTCACATCGTATCCTATAATGAGATACCAGCCAGGAAACATATGTATGATCCATTTTCTCCGTTAGGATTTTTCAGCCGAGGAGACGATTTCGGCATCGGTCACATGTCAGATCGCTCATCTTCAACACTTGGTCAGACCGTGTCTTCTGTACAGTACGTAATCCTTCCCTCCCTGGGCCTCGAAATGAGCGACAAAAGCGTGGATTGCGACACAACTGTTTCGGGAATTCCCTCGTTGCGCCCAGTGACGCACGTTCGGGTGAAGAGTCTAGGTGACTTTCACCATACTCGCTGTCGCTCACTCGAGCGAGTTCGTCCAATACAGCTGCTTGAAGATCGTATCATGTTGCTTGGGGTAGGAGAATAATCCGCATTCCTTTAATTTGTATTGGGACCCCTTACGAGGGGGGTAGTCTATAAAGTTTCCATAATGGAATCGGCTGTGGTATCGTATGGAACCGCGCCGGGCCTCCTATGATAAGTACCCGCGTCTTTCTCTCATGGGTTGCCCGACGTAACGGAACCTCTGAGACAAATATTCGGAAAATATCGAGTGCATTATGGGAAAACCGAATGCTGTGACTGGCCTGGCAGTTAATCCAGCAGTAACACAGAGTGGCTCTTGCGTATCACGGGCACGTTTCCGTAGGTCGGGTAGTCGGCCAATACGAAAAAATCAACAGAACGTTAAGACAGCAGTCCATTACAAACATCCCTATGCACTTTGTGCTTCGCACCGACACGGACACGGTATCATAGGCTAATAACAATGGCAGTCACTCTTCTTCAAAGCCTGTATATAACGTACCCTTCTCTAACTGCTTCCATGCCGTAGATCTTATTCAAATACACACTCTGAAACTGTTCCTAACCTAAAACTATTAATAACCCCCCCCCCCCCACCCA
>JBBMKB010069065.1:0-28027 GCA_037833945.1 Alaria marginata
GAGAGGGCTCGAAGCCCTCCCTTCCTCTATAGAATTGAATCATAACGCCTCCCAATATTTGGGCAATCCTCTACTAATAAATGTAACCGTCACAATGCTGTAAGACCACAAAAAAAACATCGCCAGCAGCTACTGTCGTCGAAGTCTTGTCAGGCCAAACAGACGGTAGCAACGCTGATACGATCATTTGCCCTAGGTCCCGAAACAGGGGGCACCGTGCTTGTTGCCGGCGGTGCGCACATCGAAAAACCTTCCCCATTGATGAAATGAGGTACTGTAGTCTTGGCTGGTATCGGCATTCCGGGAAAGCCCCCCCTCGTGCTCCTCGTGCCTGTGCGAGTCTTCGAGGGCCTGAGTAGGGTGATCGTGGAACAGAACGGCGGAAAAAATAGACTTGAATGATCCCTCCTGATTCTGTTACTTGCGAACGCTTCACGATCTTGCTCACTCAGATGCCTAAATCCCGCGGGCATGTCATCATATTGAGCGCCGCCTCGCAAGCATTTTTCACGCATCGCAATATGACGTTTTTCTGTGTCGATGACAAGCTTGGGATCACCCTTGAGAAGCTTACAAACGGTGTGTGACATCTGGCGGCGTACGTCGTCTGGAATCTCCGCCGGCAGTAACCACATGAGCTCAATAAGCATGTCGACCTCTGCGACGGCCGTTAAACCACCGCTGCCATTGATCCGTCGCTGCTCCTCATCTGGTAGCGCTCCAATCTTGATACTAGCGGTGTCTGCTTCGTCTGTATCACACGCGAGCACCATTTTCGCCACGTCCACGACTGATCCCGTACGCGATGTCCGATCGACGCGGATTTTCGTTGCATCCATTGTGTTTGATTAATCCCAGGCTATGTTTTTATTTCGGGCTTGTGAACGCAGTGTTCGCTGGTTGTGTGCGACGTGCGAGCGTTTTTCAGCTGGTAAGTTTGGAGTTAAGACTGGTGTGTGCATTTATTTAGTGGCAATAAAAGGGTCTGTGTAGTTCGTTGACGAGGCTTCGCCGGCGGGACACACACGATCCGGATGGCTTTTTGAATCAAATCCGCATCACGTGCCCAGTAACTGTTTTTAGGAAAAGGCTTGCCCCGGAAGGTGGTGTCGCGCTTGGGTATGTTGCGACCAGCTTCGACGCCGTACCGCTCTGAGTACAGGCGCTTCACCTTCTTGCCGACCTGGCCGGCCTTCTCGCCTACTTTTATGCCCATTTTTCTAGCTTCGAGGCAAATGGAGGTCTCCGGACCTCGAACACTCTCGCTGCACTTCGGAGTAGAGATAAGTAGACCTGTCTCCGGATCGATTGAGTCGTCTACTGGCCTTGCCACGGAAATGGTTGAATTGTCGACAGGCGCGGCGGCAATGGCTGTGGACGCCCGTCGCTGGATATCTTTGACCCGGTCTGCGAACTCAATTTTGTCGCGCGCGGCGAAGTGCCCTAATGACTCCAGTTTATGTTTGCAGGTTTCGTGCATGTCAATCTCTTCCAAGGCTATGACTTTCTTGGCCACGACCGAGACGAAAGCCCTCTTCTGTTCATCCGATGCGTACTCGAACCAAAATGGTGGCTCCGACCGATGCTTCTTGGCGGGGCCTTGGTCCATGACGAAGTTTTGGTAGGTCCTACCTTCCTCCGTGCTCTGGAGACTGGCACAGCGCTGTTCGATCTCATCGCACAAGCTCACATCGCCTCCAAGCACCCTACAGATCGTCTCGGCCGACTGACGTCGAACTTCTTTGGCGGCTTGCGCGGGCAGTAGCCAGATGATTTCGACGAGCGTTTTAGCGTCGCATGCGAGGGTGATATTGCCGTGTCCGTTGATCTTGACATAGCTAACGCGGTCGGCGATGGGGATGGGGATTAGGGCTCTGTACCACACGGGTACATGGCTGTTTCCGCCATCCGCATTTTCCTTTTCAAGGACGCGTGTTAGCATGTGCGCAGCATTTTCGGGAGAGGCCTCGGGGCATAGCAGGCGAATGGCATCGATAATAGACGCTATACCCGAGTCGTCGTCAATGCGTATGGAGCCATCGATGTTAACGGTCCTCAAAGCCTTCGTCAACAACGAAGCTTTGGTTTCATCTTGCTCGATTTGATTCGAGGGCATTTGCTGGACTTGTTGATGCTGAGACTGTGCCTGTAGTGACGAGCAAACGCGCTCGACGTGGTTTCTCAGTGAATGCTTGAACACGTCTCCCGAAGCGACTCTCCATGTGTCCCAACCTTGGCCTGAAATGTTGTCCAAAATGTACTCGCAGACTTCGCTCGGAACGACAGATGTGATCCTGCCTTTTACCTGACGCTTTGAAATGTTTGGCCCGCTGTAGTCGTCGAGGACCCCCTTCACCGATCTCAGAACTCCTTTTGGGTTCAACGCAGGCCTGGCTGTTGTCATCATGGAAACGACTCCGACGTGGCCAGTGGAAGCGTCGACAATAAGGTTCTCCATGACTGTTTACGAATAAATTAAAGTATTATTTGGCGATTTCTTACGCGCTCTCACGCCGGCACATCTTCGACCCAACCGTCACCAAGATATGTTTGTTTCGGTTGCTTCACAGAATACATTTTTATTTTTGGCTTTCGAACGTGGTGCTGGTTGGTTGTGTGCTCTGGCTCACGTTTGTCAACTCTTACGTTTAGTGTAAACACTGATGTGAGGAAAACAGAGAGATGTCGGTTGGTTGTGTGTCATGCTCACACCTTCTTCAGCTACAAGTTTAGCGTAAATACTGAATCACAAAGACACTGCTGGCTTGGTGCCTCGGCCTGCCGTCAACGTAGCTCAAGCTGGACTACAACAACTACCGCTTGTCTCAATCGTCGCTACGAGCAAACGCGCGACGCTGAATCTCAGTAATGATATCAGCAAGCCCAACCCTCTCCCTGGTTTCGTACGACCCAACTTTTTTGTATGCCTCCTTCAGCGTCATGACGATGTCCAATTCGACCATGACGCGCTGTTTAGCGAGTTCGAGATCATTTTTCCTCTCGAGCATTACCAACTCGTGTTGTACCATCATGTTCAAGTACGCGTTGCACTCGCTGTCGGGTGGTCGATCGGGTGTCCATGGTGGTATGGTGTGCATGGAAATACATGTTCCTACTCGCAAGTTTGGCGTAAACATTGCTCTCATGACGCGCCATCGCCCGCCCCTGTTTCAATGGCGCATGTACCCCAAACCCGTCGCGATCAAAGGTCCCTGGCAACGAGAGAGATCAGCCACCGAGACACGATCGATGACGCCGTCTTTCAGGTTTATCTCGGGACTTTGACCACCTTTGTAACAAGGCAAGGAAAAAAGGGCTCATCAGGCTCAGAGCCGGAGAGAAAAGGTATGGCAGACTAATTGTATGGTTGGAAGTTTGCGGAAGGGGTAATGTTCTTTTCTTTCCTGTACCACAATCCACAAGTCAAACACCGTGTACCGCCCGACTCCTTGTTTGTTTTCCAGACTCCGCGGGAAGTGAGGGAGCGATGCAAGGAGGAAGCTTATGAAAAAGTGATAGAAGGTGCGCCACGTTTGCTATCGATCGAGGCCAGAAGGAAAACCTCCAGGTGAGACCAGTTGACACCAGATGCGCCCCCCTCCTATTTTCCGCGGCAAGCCCCCGCAGGCGCGGTGCTCAGCCCAAGCGCCAAAGTAGCATGAACTTGACGATCGGCACCGCCTGTACCGCGCGCCCCCCAGACTGTTTCACCGGCAACCAGACCCCCGAAATGCACCATCGCCAGCCAACCGTTGCTGTACCACGCGTACCAAAAAAATGCCGCTCTCAATTGCAGTGGCGATCAAAGGTCCCGAGAGGCGCAATCAATTTTCCCGCCAGCCTGAATGCGCCGTGACTGAAAAAAATTTACCTTGCTCTTTCATGCTGCAAACATGGAATTTGAACAGGCGCTGGAAGCTACGGCCCCCCCTCCGTCCTCGTGTTCGGCTACGCTGCCACACGAGATTCAGATAATTCTGGAAAATACCACACCACCCCGATGGTCAACCCTGTCGAATGCACGGCATGGTGCCACCTATGTTGCACGATCATGGTATCTCCTCTGGACAACAGGCTCGCCTCATCTAAGTACTTGTCTATCTCAGACATACCCTCCTCTGTCCCATTATACACTGTGACTTTGGGCACATCCACACCAGCGTCGCAAACGGTCCACCTCTTGCGCCCATGCACCAGCACGTGCGGTCCTGTGGTAGTGTCTTGGTGTAGTCTTGCAAACACCTCACCTGTGGACACTAGAACGGTAACCGCTTCGTTTCGGTTGTTTGCGATTTTCACGTGTTTTTGCAAAGTTTCTTGAAGAGGAGACCAGTTCAGGCGGTCTAGAGCCTTCTATGATACATCCATTGCCGCGAGATTGAGGCTCATGTAAGCTGATCCCCCGGGCCTAGTATCCATGGCCCCATGATGGCGTCTCTCAAAGCCTCTCCTCCTTCTTCACAACGCCGTCCTTCTCACAGCGCAACTGTAATCTTCTCCACGTGGGGCTGCGCCAGCGTCGGCATGTTGCTAATGTAAATCTCGCCCTTGCCTGAGACCACGTTTGCTTCTGACACCTTTGCTCCGCAGAAAGCCTGTGTGTGCGAAAAACAAACAAACTCATCGCATAAGGCAGTTTCTCGTAGCTGATTGCGAATCATGCCGTCGCATGTTGAGGCACACATTGATACAACGGCAGATTAGAAGCAACCCCAGCCGCCCAATCAGTGCCCGAGCTACTACAGCACGCATGTGATGCGATAGCAGAGCAGCAAAAAGAGGGTGTGTGCGTGTGTGACACAGCAGTGAGCCATCATTTCTCTACAGATCGACAAATGGAAAAGTGATTTCAGAAGATGCAGCAGAAAAATTTTGTAGGTTGAAAACACGGGCACACGCTCACTTCGTAAAGCGTTTCCCATGGTGGGTTTTCCTCTTGCATTTTGAACGGATTCTTCGCAAGGACCATCCGTCCATTCCATTGAGACGCGGGTGTTGTCGACCCCAGGCGTAATAGGCGTCGAGGGGCAAGTTGGTCGAAGCGGTCCTGCTTTATTTTTTGACGAGATGCTCGCTGGGATCCTGTTGCGAACTTTCCACCGTCTTTTCTCTTCGGGGGACACATCTCTTTTCCATTAACGTCCACGTGAGTAGCGTGTTTGTTTTCCTTGAGTCGTTTGTAAGCAACAAAGCCCCTGCACTCGGCACAAAATCCTGCCTTGAAACTTTGGAAGCAGTTGACACAAGTCTTCCGGTAGGGGACGCCAGGAACATTTGAGCCGTCTGGGGAAGAAGGCGTGAAGTGTCGATGGCACGTCGAAGGCATCGCTGTCGCACACACACGCACACAGAGGTTTTTCGGTTCGTATAAGGGGCGGCGAATGTAGACTGATCAGAGAAATATTGTGTGACTACGAAAAGAGTCCATTCCACGGCCCCCGTCACTGAAATGCAGTCAAATGGTACAGGTACCGTGTGCACTTGGTATATTCTGTGTATTCCAGTCTGAGAAACCCAACAGCTGTACACAAAGATTTCTCTCTCTCGCACGCCCACACACACGCACGCAGAATACACAGCAGCACACCCACTTTTCTCTTTCTCGCGTGGTCGCATATGCTCTCTCTGATAGGATGAGGAAACAAAAACATGTGTGACGACGAAATGAGTCCATTTCACGCCCCTCGCCACTGAAATGCAGTCAAATGGTACAGGTACCGTGTGTACCTGGTGTATTCTGGGTATTCCAGCCTGAGATACCCAACAGCTGTACACAAAGATTTCTCTCTCTCGCACGCCCACACACACGCACGCACGCAAGATTCACAGCAGCACACCCACTTTTCTCTATATCGCGTGGTCGCATATGCTCTCTCTGATAGGATGAGAAAACAAAAACATGTGTGACTACGAAATGAGTCCGTCTCACGCCCCCCGCCACTGAAATGCAGTCAAATGGTACAGGTACCGTGTGTACCTGGTGTATTCTATGTATTCCAGCCTGAGAAACCCAACAGCTGTACACAAAGATTTCTCTCTCTCGCACGCCCACACACACGCATGCACGCAAGATTCACAGCAGCACACCCACTTTTCTCTATATCGCGTGGTCGGACGCTCTCTCTGGTCTGCGGCGAAGCTCTACCGATCCCTCTCTTCTGCTCGTCCGCACCTTCTCGTCTGCTCACAAGCTCTCCCTCTCTCTCGCCTGCTCACACGCTCCCTCTCGTCTGTTCAAGCACCCCCTCTCGTCTGCTCTCGCCTTCCTCTCTCTCTCCTCTCTCTCTCTAAACTAATACACTGCTGGCGGTTCAAGGTACCTACCATCCTTTGGTGCCTCCACATGTGAGTAGCGGGTTCAAGAGCACCATCTGTGGTGACCCCATCCTTCACGGTGAACATGCCGTTGCACCGCATCTCTCGTTTCCGCCCTCTCTCCCTCTAGCTCCCCTGTCTCCCTTTCGCTCTCCTCTCTCTCTTCTTTGCCAACTCCTTCTCCCTCACTCTATCCTTCTCTCTTTCCGCACCCGCCTCTCTTAGCAGAGGCATCGATGTCATCCTTTTTCGCAAAAAGAAAAAGCACGCACAGCGAACTTGAAGTTCCCACTGATGTTCCATCCCCTGTATCACACCACACGTGTGTAATCATGCCAGCTCGCACTATTAATACACTGACAACCGATGGACTAAGCTGTTGATTTACCCTGCTCCTGGTTGTGCTTTCGACTTCCCACCCTTCAAACCAGCCTTTTCGAAACTAGGACACACACAGCGGTAGCGTTCGTTCATAACGCAATTCCTACGCTTCCGTCGGCAGCGCAAAAATACCACTCGCCCGATCCCCACGCACGAGCTCCAACTCCCAAAACACTCTGACTTTACTCTCTTTGTCTCTTTCCGAATCACGAATCGCAGTTTTTTACACCAGCATCACATTGTTTTTTCTTCGCGTGCATTGTTTCTCTACACTCCCCTTGTTTCCTTCCAGATGCCGACGGGAGGCCGAAAGGGAACGTGATGTGTAGAAAACATAAGGAAGACGACACGATTAACATGAAGGCCCCGAAGTGTTCCATCCGCGGTTGTTATAAAGCTCCATCGCGTGGGTACAAGATAGACAAGAAGAACAAATATTGTGAGAATCACGCCACAGAAGACATGGTCATCATCCGCAAGGAATGTGCCACCGAAGGATGTAAAGTCACGCCTAATTATGGTTTCGAGCGCTCTCGTACGCATTGCGTTACCCATAAGCAGCCATGGATGTGTAAACCCAACACGGTTGCTCGCAAGAGGGATTCCACAGCCCCTCGTGTGTCAGCTGTAACACTTCTGGGCGTAGCAGCAGCAGCACGTGCGGTAGCGATGTCGGCCGAGGAGGAAGTAAGGCAGATTGTGGCGCAGCTGATAGACATAGTGTCAGCTAAGGGAGCAGCAGCGGGCAAGGAGGGTATGGGGAAAGGGCCGTGGCTATCACCGGCATTGGCGGTGGACACAACAGCGGCAGCATCACCAGCGGCGGGCGAGGGAGAGGAGTGCAAGGGGGGAGGGGGAGGGCAAGAACCAGGGTCAGTGGTAGACGACACAGTACCATCATTCACAGCGGCAGGAGGTGAGGGAGGCGAGAGACAAGAAGTAAGGAAGACGATGACCCAAAGAGCAGGAGCGCGCGTAGAGGGGAAGGGGGAAGGAGAACCACCAGAGTCGGCGGTCAACACAGCAGCGGCAGCAGCGGGCGAGGTGGGGGAAGCGGAATGGATGGCACCGGAGTCGGCAGCAGCACCAATGGCACCACAAGGCGTTGGAGGAAACTCGAGCACCGGAGCGGCGGCAAGCGGAGGTGGGAGTGGTGGTGGGAGTGGGAGCGGGAGCGAGAGCGGAGGTGGCGATCAACACGAGGTAGGTTGAGTTCACGTAAAAAGGGATGGTTGCTATTGCTGAAAGAAAGACTATTGCTGAAAGAAAGATGGTTAGAAATGAGCGCAAGCACATCCGGGAGAACGTGCGGGGCAACAAAAAAGCCCAGTGTTGTCCAAACGTTCGTATCGACTGCTTCACCCTGTCAACGGCCCACTCTTTTAACCACCCGTTCCATAGGAGTACGCCGTTCCCGTGGCCAAAGCGGATTCAGATGACGATGGTGCCGCCGTGGTGACGCCTGGACGAGGGACGGATCCTGAGCAGCCTGTTCCGGCGAGCGGTGAACGAGTGACAGTCGAAGTTGAAGCGATAGGGGAAGGATGCACAGCACCAGCAATGGCAGCGACGGGTGAGAAGGGGAGGCAGACACCACCGCCACAAGGTGGCAGGTGCATTTCGAGCAGCGGCGGCGGTGGCGGCGGCGGTGATAGTGGAGGCGGCGAGAGCGGAGCGGCAATACACGCCGCAATATTGGTGTCGGCAGCAGGAGCAGCAGGAGCCGGAGGCATACACATGGCGTCAACCAGTAACCTAAATCTCCTCGCCACCGTCTGTCTACTTGAGGAAAACCGGAGTTGTGGAGGGATTGAGAGCGGTGGTGGCGATGCAGCCAGGCACGAGGTGAGTGTTGATTTTCGAAGCATGGCTGAACATGTAGAAAAAAGAAGGGCGATTGTTAAACCCTCCCCGTGTTAGACAATATGACAGGCGAAAAGAAGACTGATACCCGTCCACCCTCCGCTTTTCCCCGCTCCACCCTCTTGACCACTTGTTTCAATAGGAAGCAGTTCCAATCGAAGACGGTGCACCGGACCTTTCACAAGAGCTCGTGGCCACACATGTGAATGACACTCAGCCAGTGGTGGAAGGTGACGTAACTGTGCAGGCAGCGGGCGAGGCCGGTGCCGTCGACATGATGCCGACCTCTATCGAGTCGGCGGGTGTGGCACAATGGCCAGGCAGCAGCAGCAGCCGCAGCCGCAGCGGCGGTGGGAGCAAGAGCGGGAGCAGGAGCGGGAGCGGGAGCGGGAGCGGGAGCGGGAGCGGGAGCGGGAGCGGGAGCGGGAGCGAAAACGGAGGTGGCGCTGAACACGAGGTAGGTGTTAGCGATTCAAAAGCGCATTGTGTCTGGAACTTGACTTCAGGTGAAAAAAGGGGGTGGCTGCTTTCGGAAAGAAAACGGCTAGAAATCAATGCAAGCAAACGCGAGTCGTCACACACTGCAGAGATGCATGCTATTCGGACGTTTGTATCGACTGCTTCTCTTTATCCACTCGTTGCGTAGAAGGACGCCATCCCCGTGCCCAGGCGGTCAAGCAGGGTGGTGGGGTCTTCTGCGCTGGAATCGCCCAGCGTGGTTCGCCTGCTCGCCCAAATTCGGACGGACGACTCGAGGGTAGAGGTGCTGAAGCTTCATAACTACATCCCAGCGGACGTGAGCACGCCTGTCATAGATGCCGTGCTGGAGGCATTGATGCTCAACAACAACTGTCAAGCTCTCTACATTCAGAACGTAAGCAATGGTTTGCGAGACGAACAGCTTATGATGCTTGCCAGGGTGCTGCGCAGGGGCAGTATCTGGTGACTCAATGCGGGGGAGAACTCCGGGATCACGCCGTCCGCATGGTGGTGGTTCTTGGAGGAGATAAAGGACACACATGTCACGGTAAGCGCGAGAAGCAGCGTATACGATGTCGCCCATGTTGCTGTGCATGGCTGCTTTTATTACTGCTTCAACGAGTTGATCACTCTGTCTTTTTTGCTTGGCCCACCCTCATCGTACGTACCGTACAGCACGCTTATCTCAGCAAGGGATTTATCCCTCGCGGACTCAGGAAGGCCATGCGGACGGCCATCCGTGACAACAGAGTCAAGCACACTCGCCACAAGTCGGCTTCAAATGTCGACGTCATACGGCGATGTACCCACATGTGTTGAGAGAGTGGGTACCACCTAGGCTTTCTGCGTCCAAGTCTTTGATAAATGCGTCGAGAGAAGCAAGACTACCGGCCTCCTTTTTTAACCGCCCGTTGGCCCCATTTCGCAGGTGGAATCCCATACTCTGCAAGGAATTGCAGGCGGAGCTGAAGGCGGCCGCAGCAGCAGGGAAGGGGAGAGACGGCAGCGGCAGCGGCAGCGGCAGCAGCAGCGGCGGTAAAAGCAGCAGCGGCAGTGGGAGCGAAGAAGATGAGAGCGCAAGGGTATCGGGGTCGGAACCAGGAGAAGCAGCACGAGAAGCTACCGCCGAAAAGCCGAGCGGGGGTGGGAGCACGGGCGGGTGTTCCACCGCTGCCAAGGGTAGGAGAAAAAGAAAAGCGGCAACTACGTCTACGCAGGAGCAGCCGGGGAAGAAAGCATCTGGGCGAAAGGCGGCAAGGCGTACAAAGCCGGCCACCGAGGAAGAGGTGTGTATAGATTTCCCCGCCATTTTCCCCAGGCGTCTCCACCGACAATCGCATTTCTCTGAACGAGTTCTCTTCCCCCTGTGAACGAACCACCCCACCCTCCGCACCCCCCGGTGTTTGCCATCGGGGTTGGGTTTTCGTCGCTTGGCAACGACGTTGTAAAACAAGTCCCCCCCTCGGTGTTTGCCATCGGGATTGGGTTTTCGTCGCTTGGCAACGGCGTTGTAAAACAAGCCAATTCACTTCGTGAACTCGGCAACCAGGTTACCGTTTTTTTTTTTACCTCGTTTTTTTTTTGGCGGTAACCATAAAGTAGATCATGTTGTGCGGGGTCGAGAACCCTCACTCCGCGCAACGGGAGATGATCGCACCACGTTGTGTTAAAATGGTCAAGCATCCTCGAGGCAGTTACACAGTGCTTACAAGTGAAAGCACCATATAATACATTAAGTCATACGCAGCTGCCATCCGTACGCAAGGAAGTAAGCACAAGATGCCGAACACCCTTAGCAGGATGCAGCGCACCCTTCATGCGACTCGCCAAATACCTCACGGCGCTTCGCGCTTGGTGATGTGAGAGCCTGGTCCGGTGAGAACCCGGCTTGCTCCGTCCCGTCTTTGTAGGGATGCGAGGCCAATGGTCTAACGACTACGGCATGCACGACTATGAGTATACCCCCCCCCTCTATGCTTCCCGCCTTCCATTGCTTTGAAGGAGATCAGAGCCGACGAGGAAGCGTACAAGCGTAGCTTGAAAACCATGGAGCGCTTTGCGGCCCGGCAGAAGAAAGAGAGTGAAGAGTTTGCACGGAAAGAAAATCACCGACGGGTGAATCAGCCGGTTCGTAAACGCACCTCCGAGCAAAAAAAAGTTGACGATGAAGCGAAGCGCCTATAGAAGCATCTGCTGGATGTTCCCATTCGCCTACTGGATGCTCCCATTCAAACCGGGAGCGATGATGATGTAGATGAGCGCGCCGCTGGTGCTGTCACCGAGGGCGTTCCCATTCAAACCGGGAGCGGTGGTGATGTGGCTGAGCTCGCCACTAGTGCTGTCACCAAGGCCATCTGCAATGCTGGCGCCGAGATGACACTGACATTTACCGGTGAAACTGCCGCCGCCGATGCTAAAACCGTCACGAGTGACGCTCGCGACGGTGGCGTGTCGAGCGGCGCGGGGGCACAAGAGCACCAGCAAGATGAGGAGGCACAAAGGCGGAGAAAGTATGTGTTGAATTGGACCCCACCTTTTAGGGTTGTCTTGGGCCTGCCGCCCAATAATCCGGAAATTTACCGCCTTTTTGTTAAGGCTCGCGAAAAAGGGCTTATCTTGCGCGGGGTACGCGCCATCGGTGTGGTACGTAGTGGACAACCCGGGTGGCAGCGGCGGTAGCTGATAGAGCGTAAATGGTGGATGACATAGATATACGGCTATCATAGCCGTCCCGGACACGGGAGGGGATGGCGGGGGGTGGTGTGCATAGTTTTTGCTCTTGTCGCTTTTGTGCTTGATTCTTCGCACTCGTTCGACCATCTTCAAGTATAAAGGCATCGCTAACATCTTAAGCATGTTGGCCATAATCGCGGTGCTCGCGTCCCAATTCCTCAAATTAGACGCTCTTGCGACGGTTGTATCTCCTGAAAAAGACTTCACAGTCGTGGCAGGGCGTACGTTTACCGTGGAGTGGACGAAGTTTGGCAACAACACACGATTCGAAATCGACTTGTACCGCGAGTCAAAGACACAATCGCACAAAAACGGATGTGGAACCTTTGTCACAATGTTGTGTAAACACGGAGAATAATGCGTGGATGGATCCCTGAACCTCTCCAAAAGTTGTTGGAGTCCGGGTACGTAGTTGGTGTCAAGGGTGTACATGACGACGCGTACGGGTACTACGAAGAGCTCCGTATCAAGCCCGAATACATGTCCGAAACAAACGAGTATTCTCTCAACATCACTGCTCCGATCGAAGGAGATGTTCTGATTACATGGGACATCTCAACGGCGTAGGCTCATCATCCGACCGGTTTGACACTGACCTATCCAGTGCGAAAGGAACGAGCGGGCAGCGCGGAACTTGCGTGACCCCGCTCTGTGAGAAAAGTGAGATTGGAGGCGCCGGGACAGCGACGGCAACTACTCCGTGGCAGTTCCGCACAATGTCACGAAGGGCGACCACCACCGCATCCGTGTTGGAAGGTTCGAAGACGAGAGCATTTTCGACTGTGCTGGTATCTTTACAATCGAAAGACATGGAACACAGTCCTCGCCCGGACCACACGCCTTCTCTACCGTCTGGTGGGGCAGAACGTACGAACAACACCGATACTCATGAACCAGTCATGCCATATATCCCTGCTCTTGCGACGGAAGAAACACCAATCCCCGTGGTGGACAATCCCCCTTCTCCCGTCGGACAAGCAACTCCTGTGCCAGTTATTCACGAGACTCATGAGCCAGCCGAAACAACTCCCTCTCCCGTGACCGACACGACCTCTTCTCCTGTTGGAGAAACTGACACGACCCCTGCTCTTGTCGAAGAAACTGCACGACCCTCTGTTCTGCGTCGGAAGCAACTGGGTCACCGGTCGAGGGTTCAACCCCCACGCTTGTGTCAGAAGGAACTGCAAAGCCGGTCGAGGGGCCGGTCGCGGGAGCAACACCCACCCCAATGTCGGAAGGAACTGTGATGCCGGTCGAGGGAGCAACACCAACCCCCGCGTCGGAAGCAATTCCAAAGCCGGTCGAAGGAGCAACACCTGCGCCTGTGTCAAAAGCAACTGCAAAACCGGTCGACCGTTCAACACGCACCCTCGTGTCGGAAGCAACTGCCATGCCCGTCGACCGTTCAAACACCCACCCCCGCGTCGGAAGGAACTGCGATGCCGGTGGAGGGAGCAACACCCACCCCTGTGTCGGAGGGAACTGCCATGCCGGTGGAGGGAGCAGCACCCACCCCTGTGTCGGAAAACACTACGTCGCCTGAAACAAGCGGCACCCACGCGCTCGACATGCACAAATATCATGCACCCGCAACGGAGGCAACGCCGTCGCCTGCACTGAGGGGTACTCCCGCACCGGACAAAAAACCAACGCCATCGCCTGCAATGGGCAGCACTCACAACGAGGCCGGCACAGGCGATGCGGGCGAGCGCGATGCACAGCCGGTAGATTCCATGGAGATAGAGCTTGCATCGGTGGAAGGGGTGGTTGTATCGGCGCAAAAGCGTCTGCTTGCGTTGATCGGCATCGTGAAAGAGACAATTGAAATGTGTAACGGTCCCAGTAGTATCAACGATGTGCTGAGCGTAGGTAAGAACAAGCGGATCACACCAGCTATGGTGAAGGATTTAGCCGACAACAGAGTAAAAGAGTTGGCGGAGGCTGGGTTAATGTTCACTGCAGACGATGGTATCTTTCGTCTGTGCCAGATGCAACAGGAGGAAGAGGAGCACGAGGAGGAGGAGGCGGGGGAGCCCCCGGTGCAAGCGTCAGCGGCCGTGGGTGCGGGAGAGGTTGACTCTGTGGGCGGGGCGGCGGGAGATATGACGGGGGAGGAGGAGGAGGAGGAGCCAGATGCGGATGGAGAGCCCTAAACCATAGGAGATTTTGTGGCTGAAAATAGGGGAGTATTGGGCGATATTTTCAGGAGTTATGTAGAGCATTCCAAGCACGGGTTGAGGACAGGGAAAATGGCTAAAAGGATGGCTGAAAGCCGTCGTTTTCCGGGTAGTGCATTCAAGGCCACGAATATCGTCAAGCACATTCGGGAAAACGAACGAGGCAGGCGGGGTATCCTCCAGAAATCTGGTGTGATGTTTGACAAGAAGGGTAGAGTCTTCTTGTTAGTTTCTCGCAGGCGTAAGAACTCGCGCAAGCATAGGAATCCGTAACTTTGTTTCTCTGATTGTTTGTGAGGGTCGATCGAGATGGGCAGATTCAACATGTGAATTATCATCACGTCAGGAGCTGGAGGATATATCAAGAAGTAGTTATAGCATGGGTTTTAGAGAAATCCGCTTCAGTAGTATGCAGAAGTAGTAGTGAATGAAGAAGGATTATTTTCACTTTTGGTTATATTTGAGGGTATAATATATTTGTCGGTACTTTATACTTTCACTCTGCAGTTGTCGGATGGCAAATGAAATAATGATAATAACATGTGTATGGAACCCTCTACTCTGGGTGAGCAGAGAGTCCGGAGTGTGGTGGCTATGACCTGTCACCGGAGGCTGGCTATTCTCTTTGGTACGATGTGGCGAGGAATGCTAAGCGTGACCGGGCGAACTCAGTCGAGCTAGGGTGGTGCGGAGAGTGGGCGAGCCTTCGTGGACTCATTTTCCCATTCTCCTAAAGATTCATCAACCATTCGCAGCTGTTGAGAATCGGAAGAGTTCTGAACCTTGGAAAAAACAGTGGTCTAATATCAAAGATCCCTCGGATCCTACTCTTTATGTACGTGTGTATGTGCTCCTTAAATCTCCATATCCTCACCTCCACATAGCCCCCCTTTTTTTTCGCCGAATGATCAGCTTGTTGAAGTTGGGTTGGCATTCATTAATTCTTGATGTTTGCAGTGGTCCATATCCTGACCTCCACATGTGTACTTTTACTTTTTGCAACTTGCAGCATTCTTGATGGACGCTGGTTTCATCACGTTTTCAATCATACGAGGTACTAGCTTCCATTTTTTTACTGCATCAAGAAGGACCTGGTTGTCGAATACTTTGACCCCCTTCGCCTGTTTGGTCGCAAACGTTGACCTGTAAATACAGACGTCTACATGCTTGTTTTGACACGAGTCTTGGTGGCTTTTGAATCTGGTCGCGGGCCCGATGATCTGATTCGTCTGAGGGAAGTTCCAAACTTTTGACGTACACTGGAGATCTACATCGACACTCCCCGCCTTGCTAAAGAAAAGCAAGTCCGTCTCTCCCCTGTTGTTGAAGGCTTCCTTGATGCGAAGTATCTCCCCAGCCGACGTATCACCATTGTATATAATAACCCGATTTGAGGCGAAATAACTTATTTTCGGCGCACAGAAGTCTTGTCTCTCCTTCCAGGTGGATTGTTGTTTTCACGTTGAATGCGTACAACAAAAGCCTGCCCCGATGTAAGCGCTTCGGGGCCTGCTTCAGTCGTGTGTGATTTCTTGATATAGCTGACAACGTCTTTCGCAACGTTGGCAATCTTTGGGGCCACGTTGCCGCGCCCAGGAGGGTCTCGTTTCGGATTTGTGTTCACAACCAACCTCTCTCTGGCATAGAAGGGGCGCTTCTCTCTTTGTCACTGTGATTCCTTCTTCGCAGTCTTGTTTCGCTTCATGCATGCCGCGTTCTGCGACGTAGAAAGCTTACCGTTCCTCGTAGAAAACTTGGAGCCGGAGAAGTTGTTGGCGCTTAAGAATTCCGTTCCATGCTGCCGCACGAAATTGTACTTCGGTCCGATGTTGTACATACGAAAGGACAAAAGCAGACCCAGGACTCTTCGGCGCAACTATTTTCTATCTGCAAGAGGACAAAAGCAGACCCAGGGCTCTTCGGCGCAACTACTTGCTATCTGTAAAAGGACAAAAGCAGACCCAGGGCTCTTCGGCGCAACTATTTGCTATCTGTAAAAGGACAAAAGCAGACCCAGGGCTCTTCGGCGCAACTACTTGCTATCTGTACAAAGACAAAAGCAGACCCAGGGCTCTTCGGCGCAACTACTTGCTATCTGTAACAGGACAAAAGCAGACCCAGGGCTCCCCGTCGCTAATTATTTGCTTTCTCCCAAAGGACAAAAGCAGACCCAAGGCTTCCCCGTCCGTAATTATTTGCTATCTGCAAAGGACAACGGCAGATCAGGGCTTTTCGGTCCAACTATTTGCTATCTGCGAAAGGACAAAAGCAGACCGACGCTCCCCAGTCCCAATTATTTGCTATCTACAAAGGACAACAGCAGACCAGGGCTCTTCGGTTCAACTATTTGCTATCTGCGAAAGAACAACAGCAGACCAACGCTCCCCAGTCCCAATTATATGCGTCCTACAAAAGGACGAAAGCAGACCGAGGCTCTCCGGCCCAAGTTGGTTGCTGTCTGTAAACGGACGAAAGCAGAGCAGGGCTCTCTGGCCCAACAATTTGCTGTCTACAAAACGACAAAAGTAGACCAGAACTCTTCGACCCAACTACTTGCTATCTGCTAAAGGACAAGAGCAGATTCAGATGTCAGGCTCTTCGGTTCAACTGTTTGCTCTCTTCAAAGAAATAAAAGCAGAGCAGCGCTCTTCGGCCCAACTATATACCATATCGACTGGCCACTAATGGCCACGCCTCCCTGTTGCATCACGTTGCACAGTAGAAGTGGAGTAGGTCGGGAAGCTGCGTCGTGCCTTACAGCCAGACATTCCTTCATCTTGAGACAAATGAAGAAATGAAGAAACGATAGAAGTGATGCCGCCGACATCAACGACATCAACGACATCGTCGACGTCAACGACGTCAACGACATCAACGACAACGCTGACATCAACGACATCAACGACATTGGTCTTTACTTTCCAAGGGGGTGTTTGCATTGACGTCTTTCTTACACACTAGTCCCTTTTACCACCTGAAAGAGATACCGGAGGTAAAAACGCAACAGAGGTCGGCCATAAAAAAACTAGGTCCTCAGATTCCGGACAGGGCCTGTTCGTTTTCGTTTTGGAATTTTCCAAATTTCGAAAAAAAAGAACGATCGTGGCATTGTAGCTCAAGCGAGGCAGCAACAAATACAGGCAATGATTTCTTCTAGGAGAGGCAGCAGAATCTGCGCCTGAGAAAAATAGTTTTTCGTACACAAATGCACGATAGGTTCAGCAGCACGAAAAAAATCAACCCGATCTCCGAAGGCGGCCGGAACCAACATGACTCGTACACACCACTTTCATCGTTAGAAATAGCAGCTGTTGCAGCGTCACCAAGGCTGAGATGCAAGAGATTGATAGCTTGTTGTGCATCACCCGAGCACACGCACGACGGCGGTTGAGCCATGCCTCAATAGTTGAAGTTCTTCCATTTTCCGCCACAGCCTGCACGGTGCGATGAAGCTACGCTTGTCCCAAACCAGTAATATCGCAAGCCAAAAGTCAGATCGACGCGACGATCGTCGTGTTGCCGGCTCTCGGATCGGAGAAGCGAAGACGCGAAGACGCGAAGACGCTAAGACACGAATGCGTTTCAGACGAAGAATTTGCCGCGTCTTCGATCTGAAAAGGAAATCGTGTATTACATCCTGGAAAGTCCACTTACCGCCTGTATATCGGTCAACAAAACCTACACTCAGTCACCACTGTTCGGCACCACCCCGGTGCGTCTAGATGAGCAAAACTATGATATGGTGCTAGTATAAATGGCGGTGCATCACAGGAAGCTCAGGTTGAAGGCGAACCCATCGTGCTTTGACTTCAGCACCGTGTTGGAACCTGTCCGCACGGAGTACCCGCGCAGCACCCACGCATAAAACAAGAACCTGCTTCAGCTTGCTAAACGTATGTCGCAGCCGGTCAGTCTGTGCCACATCTGCATCGGCTGCGTGGAAGGCGGGCGCCGATTACTCCAATTCTGTGTCTGTGTCACTGTCGGAGATGTCGTGGACGAAGGGAACCGGCTCTTCAAGTTCGGTGTCTGTGATCGGGCCTTTAGTGCTCCCGTCATCCGATATCTCGGAGTTTCCCATTCTGGGATCTTGGTTTGTAATGTTGTTAAGAGCAACGCATGCTGTGTGGAAACGCACGTTCCGATAAAGAATAAAAGCGTGCGTGCAGCACCCACGCATAAAACAAGAATATGCTCCAGCTTGCTAAACGTATGTCACAGTCGGTCAGTCTGTGCCACCTCCGCATCGGCTGCGTTCATGGCGGGCGCCTGTTCCTCCAATTGTGTTTCTGTGTCGCTATCGGAGATGTCGTGGACGACGGGAGCCGGGTCTGCGAGTTCGATTTTGATGACCGAGCCGTGAGTGCTTTCGTCATCCGATATCTCGGAGTTTCCCATCCTGGGTTTTTGATGTTGTGAAGAGCAATGCGTGCTGAGTTGGAACACAAAGTCCGATAGAGAATAAAAGCGTGCGCACAGCACCCACGCATAAAACAAAGACATGCTTGCGCTTGCTGGCAGTGAGACGTACTGAGTGCAAAGGCGGACAATCTGTGCTACCTCCGCACCGGCGGCGTGGAAGGCGGGCGCCGGTTCCTCCATCTCTGTGTCTGTCTCACTGTCTGAAATGTCGTGGACGACGGGAGCCGGTCGCTTCAAGTTCGGGGGTCTGTGATCGGGCCGTGATTGCTTTCGTCATCCGATATCTCGGAGTTCCCATTCTGGGTTTTTTATTTGAAATGTGTGTGTTGGCTGGAAAGTCTGTTGTGAAGAGCAAGGCGTGCTGTGTGGAAACACACGTTCCGATAGAGAATAAAAGCGTGCGCACAGCACCCGCGCATAAAAACAAGAACGTGTTTCAGCTTGCTGGCAGTGAGACGTGTTGAATACATACGCATAAGCTACACACGCACGATGCCCTAGAGAGACGAAGGAAGTAAAATCTGTTGTTGTACCAGACCGGAGTTTACACACGCGCACTGACATCCACGGTAGGTGCCGTCGATACAGAATTGAAAGGACCAGCATAAGCACATGGGTGTGTACGATCTCGACTTGGAAGGAGGAGGCAGTAGCAGAACAGCACATACAGCTTTTCAACACAATCGAAAATTAAAACCAAGCACACACGTTCTTGTAATCGTCAAAACTGCGCATACACGACATCAGCGCTTGCGGATCTTGTTGCGAGACACACACAACGCACGCGAGTTGTCTTGGGATAAAGCTACCTGCACCTGGACAAAATGCCTAGCCGGGACCAACCAAGGTCTGCAAAGGTCCTTTCTCCTTTTCTATGCGAACAGCGCTTTCTTATTCCCCTGTATCTCAGACCTTCGAGAACGGGGTTGTGTGCGCGCATTTTTCTCTACCCCCGTGCCTTTGGTGAACCTGGTCAGGGATGATTGATTATTTCCCCGTTGTTTCGGCAAAAATAAAAAGCCTTTTCTGAAATTTGCGATTGTGCGTTTTTCACCTTCAAGGTTTGGCAACGTGTTGCAGGTGTTGAGTATCCATACTTCGCATCCCAAGCGGCTACCCAATTGTTGTCCACCCCGTAAGCTATCCGCCACGTCCCCCAGCCACACCTCCCCACCAATCTCACACATCGTGTGTTGTTGACCGTCATGCACCACACGTTTGGCATTCCCCTCGCCAGCTCCTCGTAGATATCCGTCACCAGTATCCGTCACCAGCCCATCCTTTATATTTTCTTGTGTTGGAAGTTGCGCGACTGAGTGGGACGACGTAGAGTTTAGGGCGAGTGTACGTATGTTGCTTCTAGACACATCGGGAATCCATGGGAGAAAGCATGCTTGGCACTCAAAACGGCCGCAGCTCCGACACGTGCTAGAGTTTAGGACGAGTGTGCGAATGTTGTTTCTCGAGACACCGCGCGTGTACTGGAGAAAGATTAAACGCCAAACCACGCGCGACGGACATGTCGTCAAGTACCTCACCTCTTTCGCCAAAGGATCGCCTCCTGCCCACAACCATAACAACAACGGCCCCACGATCAGCAGCAGAAGGAGTCATCCAAGCGCGCGATCCAAGCCGCGCCGAAAGGGGGACTGCTAACGACGGAAGACGTTTGGGCGCTGCTCGCTTCTGCGAACCCGCCGGCGGAGGGGAGGGAGGGTAATCGACAGAGAGAGAGGTTTTGTTTCAAACTTTGGATATGAAGACAGCGCACGCAAGCCCGTGCGACACGCAAGCCCGTGCGACACGCAAGCCAAACCTGAAACCAGGCGACGACGATAGGATCGACGAAGGCAGTATCACCGTTTTCGCCAGATCCAGCTTTCCGACCAGCAGCAACAACGAACGAGAGGGTACGGGCGCTCTCCATGGCGCGTGTGTACCGGGGCACCTTCAGGAAGATGGATAAAGAAACGAGAGAGGCAGGTGCGTGATCAAGGCCGGGAAATATATTAATGAGCATGCTCGACATCCAGAAAGCGGTGGGGCAGAAAATAGAAGCCCAAAAACAGGCTGAGGCAAGATCCAGAGAGGGGAGGAGCACGCAAAACTGGCGCGAAGAGCACACGTTCTCTGATGCCCATACTACTCTACACGTGATTTCCTGCACGTGGTTGTTCTCTCTCGTCTCCCCTCATTTTTCGAGATGTAAGGTTCGGCGTTTAGACGAGCACTTGGAATGGTCGTATCACAATGGCAAACGGAGAGTACTCACAGAAAACAACTTTGCAAAACGTGACTGCTTTCACGGCAATTTCTAGCATGAAAGCATTTGCTACCAAACAAATACGCAAAAGGAATTTTCACAGTGGTTGCGCGCACAGTTTTTTCCATCCAGCATCAGTATTGCTCGTTCTTGAAAAAACGCGTGAAAAGGTCGAGAACACAAATGGTGATGCCGATATTTCAACGGGGGCAGAAATAGCTATTTCTCCAAGCTAGTAAGCTTCCCCACACGGCAAAGCGACAGAGACATTTTTGAGGTCAAGGTCAGTCCAGTGGTCGCAGAGATATGCGCGTATCGTGCCACAAGCTAACTACGATCAAAAATGAAACCACTCAACCCGAATCTCACCTGCTACGCCTTGACCACACGAGATGGCCCGGGCGAAAAAGCACGACCACGGCCGATCGGCACCAGATGGATTCCCGGAGGATCCAAGCGCGCCAACCCACCATATGAAAAAAGGGCACACGTCGTGAAGAGTGCGGGCAGTCGCGTGTGGCGTGCTTCTTCAAAATCTGCCGAGAGAGCTGGAAAAGGACAAGAAAAGGTCGAAAAATCCGCCCGAATTAGAAACTTACGAAAGGTTAACAGCAGCGTCGAAAAACAGATCGAAAAACGTCGGCAAGTACACGATTGAGAACCGTGGCGCTGGATCTTGTCTCTCCTTCGCTCTTCAACGAGACACCTGAAGCTTGACAGTAAGGGCTCTCACCGTTATCCTCCAATCAACAGCAAGAACCGACCATAAAGTACAGGCGATCTCCGGGGCGCATGTTTGCTGAGGCACCTAAGCAAAGAGGAAGACGGGAAAGAGCGAGCGATAGAGCGAATGCGCAGGGGGAAAAAACAGAACCAACAGCCGTAAGCAAAACCAAGAGGCAAAGAAGAGCACGCACTCTCTGCTGCCTCTATTCCTATACTTGTGCTATATCTTTCTGCGCGTGGTTGTCCTCTCTCTTGTCTTTCTACTCTCTGGTTTAGCAGATACAAGAAAGTCAGGAATGGATGGTGGTGAGGAAATGGTCACATACTCGGAACGCATGTGCTATGGACGAAGAGAACAGGCCCAATATATTCCCAACGAGCAGGATATAGGGGTGGATCGTGCCACAAACGCGCCGCTGGAAAATATGAAACCACAGAACCTCACCTGCTGCGCTTCCCACCGACACAAGACCTTCTTGTTCCGTTGGATCAGTACGGACATACGAAGGTACTGGGAAGAGAGAGATCGGAACGGTTTTTAATGTGAAGACAACAACAACAACAACAACAACAACAACCCTAACCTCAGGTCAACATCACAGCCTTGCAAATTGACGGGTAGATTTTCTAGACATGCACTTCCAAAAACAAGAACACTGTGAACATGGCTGGACAAAATGTGTTTTGCTCGGTAAGTTCAAAGTTTTGTACAGGCACACGCTCAAGCTATTCGCCGTGGCGCATAGCCCCTGCTGGTTTATTACACCTCTATGGAACCCACCTACAACTTCCGGCATTGTAGGTGGGTGTGGGAAACCTAGCGCCCCACTTCGTCCGGGTTGCGACGTCGTCACAGGCCGTCTTGGTTGTCGATGGTGTTTGCTTCAGTGGCGGAGGTTCGGGCGTTGTTGCCCGAACCACCCAAACCATCCGCCCACAGACGGCCCAGGCCCCGACAACAACCAAGTCGCATCTCTGACGCCACCAATCCAAAGGGGCCGCTAGCTCTGGTGCTTCGGCAACAGAGTGAGTCTGGAATCTGCATGTAGTGCGATCTGGAGATCGAAACCTGGATGCGGCATAGCCCAGAAGGCCCCCGCCATCCGGCGGTGCACTCATTTCAAAAGCCCTGTCTGATGTCGGGTGCCCAAACTTCACAGCCGTTGCAGCAGCTTTCAAAAAATTTAAGGAATACCAAGCCGTCTGCGCCAATGCAACTGCGTCTTGCTCCACCCCTCCTCGCCGTCTTTCTATTTTCCCAACTGCTGTGATCGGCAGCCAGGACCTTACGCCGCTAGCTTCTCAGCATGCACGCACGTGGCCGCTGCCATCAATCAGGGCACTGTTGTGGCCAACTACGTTGTGCCCGTATCGACATGTGTCGTGACTCAGCGAACCATGATGGTTTCTTCCGTGCTCTTCGATGTGAGTAGACCTGCAGTCGGTGCGTGTAGCAGAGCCCACTCTTCAAATCAACCCCGTGCTTCGTTTGCTGTGACGACGGAGGAGAATTGCGTAGCGCTCATGAGAAAACCGCGCTTGCAACGATTTCGACGTCGACTGAATCCCACCCCTGATCAGTCAACGGGACTTTCACATAGGAGCACAATGTGAGTCCGACTCAATGCCTATGCGACGTCGGATAGCCAGAGTGTTGGTGTCCAAGTCACGTTTACACGTTCGAACCACCCGCCTTGATCATGTCGCATGCATTACGTGCGAGCAACCATGGTGATGTTTCTTCTCGCCTACGTGGTCAACGCCAACAGGCTCCTTGCCTGGCAGGAGAGGGGCATCATTCGGTGGTCGCGGGTGTTCGCATCGGCCAGGAATCTGGAGAGAGCGGGAAGGGCAGATACGAGAATGGGTTGCTCCGTCGACTTTGACTGCAACATCATGTATACATCGGTCGAAAAGCAAGAAATATTTCTGGTAGGACCAAGAGAAATCTGCCTCACGTGGCAGGATGAAATTTGCTGCTACCGTTGGCAGGACCAAAACAACCATCCTGCCACCTTGAGACAACGAGCCCGTTGGCTCGTCCTTGGGAGTTCACAAACTGCAGCAACGTCTGTCAGCTCCGCGAAACAGCTGTGAGAGGGTACGAAGATTCTTCCAAGGAAGTCACGATGGTATCAAAGAGAGACTTGTAGGTAGAATGGTGTATTAATGGCAGTCAAGTTTGGCCCGTCATGCTGCGGATGGCCGATTTGCTTTTTCTCGGAAAAAAGCCATAGCTTGGTTTGGTGTGTTGTTGGTGTAATGATTTTGGAGTTAGACATAGTGGCATCGTAACTCGCTTTGCTCGCAGACACTTAACGAGGTTTTGGGCGCGGTGCAGTGTGCGGTCACAGTGCCGTGCGACTCGCTTCGCTCGAAGACACTTGACGGGGTTTCGAGCGTTGTGCAGTGCGCGGTCACAGTGCCGTGTGATTCGCTTCGCTCAAAGACCCTTCACGGGCATTCGGGCGCGGTGCAGTGCGCGGTCACAGTGCCGTGTGACTCGCTTCGCTCGAAGACACTAAACGGGGTTTCGAGCGTCGTGCAGTGTGCGTCACAGGAGTGCCGTGTTGCTCGCATGTACTCAAAGGCAGTTCACGCCCAGCAGCATCATGTTCCTCCTCTCGAGGAGTGCCTGATGTGCTTCGTCACACACCGGTTTGCCTTTCTTCTCTTCGTTCGTAGCCACGTGGCTATATTGCACAAGATAATTAATAGTTAGACCGCTCAGCAAGTGCATACTCCCCCTTGACACGCGTTGCCCCACCCAAACCGTTGTACAGAACTCCAGGCCACACACCCGCCCACCCGTCTGGGGCGTTGTTTGACCGCCTTTCGTCCCACAGTGTAGCGTACGCAACTCATCTACCCCTCACGTTAACCGCAACAGTGGCCGATGCCTTTTGTCGCATGTCGGCTAGAGCGTTGACGGCATCGATGGGCGGTTGGAACGCCTCCTTGAGGAACTCTCTTGCTAACTCTCTGTCCTGCAAGACATCGTCTGGTAACACGAAGAAAAGGCCGTCTAGAGTGTTCTCCCTGGACACGGCGGTGTACCCCTGACCCTGGGCGAAGAACCCTCCAGAAGGAATCCACACGGCCACCCTTTCGAACCCCGCCCCTTGCACTCTGTGTACGGTCATGCAAGCAGTGACCATGAAAGGCCACTGCTTAACGATGTACGCGCCGCTGACCGCTATCCCCCTGCAGTAGGGCACCCATACGCTTTTGTCTTCGAAGGGCTGTATTTTGACAGTGCTCTCCCTCCCCTTGCCGGTCGTAAGCTCAACCTCGACCCACGCCGGGCGTTTATGGTCTACGTCCTGCTCGTTGATCTCTGCCTCCAACGAAGCGGCGGTGTCTTCCCAGCGCCTGATGAGACCACAAGTTGCGTTGACGATCCCACGCTGCTGGTCGACGTTTTTCGTGATGACAATCTGAGTACAAGTATTGTAAAAGAAGACATGTCGAGGGCGGGAAGGTTCGGTGTTTGTAATTCGTTCTAGGCAAGAGGCAAACTTGGAAGGCAGAGAGTAACTTGCAACGTGGGGGTGTCCAACGTTACCAACAACCAAGCAGTTTGGAAGTATTCCATGTGAAAGTTGTGATCAGTGAGCAGGAAAACTGTTTGTTTTTGCATGGAAGCACCTTGTTCTGCTCCAGATCTTTGGCCTTGCCCAGCTGGGGTTTATTGCCCGCCTGAGGATTGCCCGCTTGAGGGACCGCACCCTCCAACCGCTCTTGGAAGTTGGCCTGTTTGGCGGCGTTGTAGCGGCGCTTCTTCGCGTAAATAGTAGAGGGAGGCAGAAGGAAAAATAGTTGGTCATTGATACCGGATGGTTTGGTGCGACGGGTATGAGGGCGACGGGGTCAAAGGCAAACATGACGTCGACGCCAGCACGAGAAGAAGGCAGTCTTACCTCAGCGCGTCGTTTGTTCCTCGCCGCGTTCTGTCGCTGTTCTTTGGTCATCTCGTGTTCGGAAGGAGGGCATTTTCCCGGATCAGGTGCGCCGGGGGATCCGTTAGGACCACGTTTTGAATTCCCGTCACCCTTTCGAGGCGTGAGGCCGACGCGTGAAGGCCATCCTGCAGCCGGTGGAAGGAGAAGCTCGAGGTGGCCAGACAAGGAGGAAGCCCACGTCGTGACATCGGTATCGATTCGGTCAGCGGAGTTGTAGAAGAAAAGATGGATGGCCTTCGCCTCGTCCGTTCCTGAGTAGATGGATGTGACAGCTCCCTGATTGAGAAAAGAAGTCAAGGAGGAGGGGGGGCTAAGGGTTATGATATCACCCAACGGTATGATGACACACAAGGTTAGCGGGGAGGCGTGAAGGGTGCACAATTTGGAGCTAAGGTAGGACCACGGGGTGCTCACGTGGTGTTGTCGATGAACTACGATGTCTCAACCACGACCTGGAACCCAGACGACGATATTCTTCGTCAAAGCTGTAGCGACGAAGCCCATGACGTTGAGGGTGAGGTACCTCCGGTCGGCGAGCAAATTAGGATGAATCACGCGTTCGAAGTCCGAGAAGTACTTCCGGTTGTCAATGTTGTCGAAGACGTCGAATCTCGCATTGCGCGCTCGTTCCCCCATTAAAAGACGGAGCATGGGCCCAGTGTTGAGACCTCCGCATTGCTGTCTCAAGTGGGCGACGGAGGTAGCGCAACCGCCGGTGACGTGGTTTACGCAGATGTCAGCGACGTCATCATTAAGGCTACCGATGTCGGCGTTCCGATGCTCGTATTTTGTGGCCGTCAGGATCAGAAGACGGCGTGGAGATGCGCGAGGACGGGATGTTAGGGGTGCTAAGTATTTTGATAGTTAGATGAGAGCACCCGGTGACAGAACGACACAGTTAAGAAGTAAGGACACAGCAGCAGTGAAGGTCTGCTGTTATAATAGGAGACACACTCACCAACAGCATTATACCTCATCCCAATCATCGGATTGGGAGACACACCAACACACATAGCAGGCAGTAGTCTACAGATGATACATGCAAATTTTTTATCACAGGCACATGACACATACATTCGAGACAGTCAGCCAGCAACCAGCGGGTTGTACATAGACACGACACACAGACTGCTGGGGCTTGCACTGCTACAAGGAAGGTGTGCACATAGACATGGCACAGACTATGCTGTAACGTTTGCACATAGGTATCCACACATACTGCTGTATTATGGGCATGCGATCAACGGGGTTTGAAAATTTAAAAATTCAAAATTTGCGCATGCGTACCTGTCCTCTTTCCACGTTCAATCTGTTCACAAGAGAATGATAGCCACAGTTGCCACCTCCTCTGCACGGGACCGTCCTCAGTAGCTCCCGAGGTATGACGAGGTTGCTCGGACAGATTAAGTTCTGAAGCTCTCGATGCTGTCCTTGCAATGTGCCTCGGTCCAGGATAAGGGCAAGGCGCTCCTGCAGGCTAAGTGCTCGGATTGTGTGTTCCTTAAGGTGATCACGCAACACATCATCAACGAGGAAGGCCTCTGAGTTTATGGTTGGCAGCGGCATAGAAGCTCACGGCAAGAAGAGTAGAAAGCAATCTGATGCCGAAGAGTTGCAAAGGAGCAGCTGCATACCCGGGTAGCGATACATGAAGTCGGCTACGCACGAGCGTTGACGGCAGCAGCAAGCTGGGCAGGAGGAGTGTTGCCGTCGGTTTGAATTTGAACCCTCCCCCCCGCGGATGAATTCGACTGTGGGTATATCTCGAATGGGAAGTCTTATTGTGTGTGTACTTATTATTTTCCTTAATACTATAATTAGGGGGTATTCAGTTATCCCGTGCCCCAGCAGCAGGTTGAGAGTCAGCGTGGTGGAATTTGAGCACTGCCGTTTTACACCGTGCGTGCGTTCCCTGAAATGTCGTGTGAAGCGTCGAGGTCCTTCACTGTTGAATGGGGGCATTCTACGTTTTGCATGGGAGGTTGAACACTTGCGCTGACTGACGAATTGGTGTGGCATGATTTAGTCAGGCATGATATCGCCGTGTACGGGTGTTTATCATTCACAAACACCGCGGTCGTTTTCTTCTTGAGTACAACCAGACAGAGAGACAGAGCAGAGAGTACGAGCGAAGAGAGACGTGCAGCAACTGCTGTGATGACGATTCTTGTTATGCGTGCGCGCATGATGTGTGGTTGTACCTGTTGATGCACACACTTGGAGGAGAGGGTTGTACATCGACGCTGCTCTGCGGTTCGTAACCGAGAAGAAGCACAGCAGTAGAGAGCTGCTACGAACGTATTACAGTGGTTGCTGCGCAAGCAACCCGTGGTACTGCTGTATAGCTCATGGCATAGCAGCCCTCTGCGTTGGTTACAGTAGCAGATATTTAGCCCAGCAGCAACAGATGGGTTGCCTGCTGTGCTTCTATGCAGGTCCTGTGCCTGCTGTTTGTACTGAATGTTGCTAAACGAGATTTATGTCCAGAGGTGTCGCAACCCCCCCCCTGGTTCAAAATTTGTAGATCAAAGGTACGCAGCTGTTCCTTGCCCCAGCAGGAATTTAAAAGTCGAGAGAGGCTGGGTGAATTCGAGCACAAAGAGAGGCAGAGAGAAATACGTGCAGCGTGCCCCCAAACGGCACTACCTGTCGGACGCGAGCTTCGAAGCGGTCGGCGGATATTGCGTAGAACGAAGGGTGTACTG
>JBBMKB010069066.1:0-14549 GCA_037833945.1 Alaria marginata
TGAACAAGAGCTGTATTTTGTGACGGAGTAGTTGTCGTGTTAAAGGCCATGAGTTCGCCCGGTGTGGTAGACATGCATGTGGCACGCCGTAAACGTTTAGAAGAGGGACGACCGCCCTAAGGGTTTACACATTTACAGGTCGGCATGAAGCTGCTGAAGTGGCGCAGTTGGTTGATCGGTGCCGTCTCGGTACGACGTATATTCTTCAAGCGTTCGATTATCCTGGACAGACGCGACTGACACCAACCCCTTCGGGCTCCCCCTTCTCGCTCTTGAATCTCACGCCTCAGACGGTCTACCCGCGGGTGCCACGGATATACAATACATGTACTTGCAAGAATCCTCGATGTCAATGGGCAGCGACTCTCTACCCGTTACTGGCGCCGCCGGCGTCATGGTGAAGCCCAATGGTGGGCCGACACAAATCACGGTTTCCTTCACCTTGGGCGATGCAGCGTTGGGTGAAGCAATCAACCAATGCACATACCCAATTCCGATCGATCTCGACTGCGGTGAGTCAAGGCACTTGCTGTATGTAGGTCCAGCGTATGGGGCAATTTTTTATTTGTCAATGGAAAACAAAAAAGCACCTGCTTGTTGTCCGGATTGCGAGCGGGACGTCCAACCAACCGGCCAGGATTACCACCTTATTTCTTCTTGCATTTTTCGACCCCTGCCGTACCAGGTGACGGTCTTTGTGTTTGGTTTGAGCGGTAATTCAGCGTTTGACACGTCAAACATAATAATTGTACGGTTTACCGGCGCTCTCTGTCTCGTGCGCTCGTACCTCAGAATGTGACCCGGAGGACAACGGTGCGTGCGTTTCTCCTCTCATATGTTGCCCAAGTCAGAAGGTTTGCGACACGGAAGAAACCACCGGCGCCTGCGGTAAGCTCTCGCCCAGACTGTGTTAACCTCCGATAACCTCCGGCACAAGTTACCTTTGCACGACAGGTCAAGCAGTCGAACCCTGCTGTACAGCAGTTGCTGTTTCTGAGGATGCTGCGACTCCCATTTACCACTTGGTTTGGCGGCCTGATGGTACAGCAGTACTCCGGAATTGTTTTGGACCACTTGATCCGCAATCCCCCGCCGCTTAACACCTTAAAAATGAACCGCATTAACGACCAGGTTGAACACCGTCGCCCAAAGGGTCAACATTACTGCTGCTGCCGCTCCTCGTGTGCGTTTGCCCTCTAGCCTACCGCTGTTTATTACATGCTACAGTGAAGGTTATCCGGACCGCATATATTGTTGCAAGCACTCCGTTGTTCTGTTCTCAACATCCTCGAATTCGCGCCTCCCCTGTGTCCTCTCCCAGGTGATCCTCATATGACCGGCTTTTTGGGACAGAAGTTCGACTTCACTGGAGAGGATGGGGAGTGGTACGCGCTGATCGCGGACGGGAACATGAACGTCAACATGCGCGTCTCGTGCCCGGTCGCTGATCTGCCCGAGATCACTTACATTACAGGTACGCCTGCATGCTGTAAACATACTGTACCCCAAAACTCCGGTACCTTTTGCGAAAATATGCGAGGGAGAGAGATGTGGGGGGGGGGGTTCGAATCATCGCTTGGGAGTAGCAGAGCACCGGCTGGAGCGCTGAAGCAGGTAAAGGTCGTTGTCAGTCTTAGTAGGTTCGTGTGTTTTACCCCGCATGTGATTATATGCCATCGGATAAACCCCTTTCGTTTGCCGCTGAAGCAGGTAAATATCGTTGTCAGCCTTAGTAGGTTCGTGCGTTTTACCCCGCATGTGATTATATGCCATCGGATAAACCCCTTTCGTTTGCCTCGTGTTGTGGTTTCCTGTCTAAACAGGTCTGTCTGTTGTCACCACGGACACCGACGGCTTTGACCACAGCATCGTCATCGAAGTCACAGACCCCCACAACTTGGACAGCTCTTGCCCGGCCGGAGTGTCGCCTTGCCTCGCCGATGGCTCGCTGAGGGTGGCCCTCGACGGCGAAGAGACGCTGCTCGCCCCCGGAACGGTTTCCCTGGGCCAAGACGTGGAAATCTCGGCAGTCAACCTCCCCGGCGCCTGCCGTTCGTTTGGCTTTGAAACGGTTCGGCAAACACGAGACTAGCAGCACCATCTCACGCCAGCCCCCGACGTACATAGCCCGCGCATCACACCACTACATGATATTTTCTTTTCTTTAAAATGCTCGTGTTTTCCCGGCTGCACCCACGAGCCGGCGTGGTCCCCGTTTTCGGTTCATAAATATCGCCTTGTTATCTCCTCTTATCGCTGTGCCGTGCCCCTACCACACTTGGAATATTTGTCCCATGCTAGTCCCATGCTAACGCAGTACTGGGAGCGCAAGAAGCTCGAGAACGCCCGCCACGGTCGCCGCCTGGACGAGCCGCTGAGCATGGGCGAATGGATCCTCGGGGTGAGACGGATCAATATCTTGTACATTCGGGCATTTCGCTATCTGTTCTTGGGAGAAGGGTCCCATTCAGGGCTTTGTCCAGGAGCAACACTGCTCACAGTGTAGGGGAGGCGCCCTCGAGCTCCCGAGGTCACAGTTGGTTGTAGCATCATGTATCGGCGGCCAGAAGGTGACGTCTGTACAACCCGAATCGTTTGTGGCGAACCATCCCGATCAACTTTCACGAGCATAACTTCCGCAGTAGTAAAGTTCATTCTGGCGTGGTACAATTTACGTTGTAGACATCCCCGAATTCGCATTTGTCTCCCAGAACTGTTTGCGTGTTTCTCTCATTGCACATGCAGCATCGCACTGCGAGCCCATGTGGACAAGTTTCTTTCTCGGTGTCTTGTTGGCAGCATGAGGAAATCACGAAATTTGTATCCTTCGCGTCATCCACGGCAGTCGTTCAAATCGTGGTACCCCTTTCCTCTCTTCGCGGGTTTCCACCTTTACTTAAGGATCCCACCGCTACCAACATGGACGAATGCGTGGAATACGTGGCGCGCGCCGAGACGGAGGAAGGAGGAGTGTTCGCCCACCAGTCCGAGCACTCCTCGTTCAAGATCGTGACCCCCAAGGGCACCATCCGTCTGAGTCATGGAAGGCTTCACCAGATCGCCATGCGTGACCCTACGGATCAGTACGATCTCCCGGACCACTTGACCTGGCAGATGAACATGGTCGTTGACCACAACGAGGTGAGCCCTTCTGCCGTGCGGTACGTCTGCTCTGTGGCTGTGAGCTTCCACCGGAGCTGGCATCCACTTTGTTACTGAAATGTGCCCATTGAGGGGGAACTCCACCCCCCCGCTGTGGTGGTTGTTATTTTAACGAATCCCGGTTCCTGAGGGGCAAGACATAAACATGAGTCACCTGGCTTCCTTGTGTCTGGTTAGAAAACGATTTGAACCAAAACACCGCCCATGTCATACAGAGAGCGTTCTTTTTGGTGCGATGTTTCAACGTGAAAATTGACCTCAGTGGAGAACTCACGGAAAGATGAGGCACCATGAGAACCCAGTCAAAGCTTGTTGTTTTGTTAAAGCAAGAAAATAAACTAATTATCGGAGGGCAATTCCAAAGTGTGACTCTTGCCGATTTAATGGGGCGGGTGGCAACTCATGCATACGGTTGTCTTGCGCAGAAGAACTGAAGGGAATTGTTTTCGGAGTTGCAGGCATGAACCCAACTCAGATATGTATGTATATGCGGTATATGAAGCAGCTGCTCAGGCTATAAGTCTCCCAAATATGTCAACCAACCCTTGAACAGGTGAGCCACGATGCCAAGGGCGTGCTGGGAGAAACTTTCGTGCCTACGCTTGACGTCAGCGGCAAGCCCATCATGAACGGCATGGAGGCGATCCGCGGAAAGCACGAAGACTGTAAGTTTTCGCGGAACGATTGTCGTCGTCGTATAGCTGCCGACGAATACGACCTTAGTGCGTGCACACTCACGGTGTCTTAAAACTTCTAGAAGGATCTTTTGCGACACTGCTAGCAAAAGTTTGTTTCTAATTGTGACGCACAATCGCCAGTTTTCTACGTTCGACTTGCCCCATCTGTCATCCGTATGGGCGTGAAGGATACAAATAAATGCAAAAAGTGGTCGGGTGGAAATTGACAGGATTACGTCTATGTTTGATTGGTCGCTCGAATATGCATGAGTGAAGAGCTCTGCCTTGTGGAAGGCTGTTGGAATCTTGACGAAAACGGAGAGTTCTGCGGTTTGATATTCTCATTGATGGGTGGTGTCTTGCAACTCGTCGATTTGCTTTCGTTTTACTTGGCTTTTGCTCAATACTGCTTTTTCTCCCTCGTGGGTTGACAGACCGCGTGGAGGGGGCGCTGGGGATGCACTTCGTCCAAGACGCCCACACCGCCTAGGCGCCGACCTTGCAAACCGATATGCGAGTTGTGAAACGAGTGATTCCGAAGCACATCGCCGATAAGCGTCCCGTTGTTGCAGTTCAGACCAAAAGGCAGGCTTCGTTGCGTCCGGGAGTCGCGGCATTGTAAGTTTGCAAGCTTGCGCGGACAACAGTAGTACTACACCGTCGTCACGCTTCAAACGAGGGCACCGAGCTACCCACTTCTTAACAGCAAATACGGGCCTTCACAAGTACCAGTAGGGAAGGTAGACAACAAGCAACGCGTTTTTTTTGTGTAGGAGGCAAAATATCATCATTGCTCGGGGTCTTAGATGGTTACGCAACGGAGGCTACGAGAGTTCGTCCTTTGTGTTTTGGGAAGGTTGCGATCGGCAGCACGGAATGTTGTTGGACGATGTAGCAAAGCTCCACTCTCTTAGGTAGGTGTTTTGCGAGCACGAGAGACGTTCTGCGCGACCTCTCGCTTATCCAAAGCAGACAGTGTTATCGCTCGGTTTGTGAATGTACTATTATACTGAACTTCTAAAATGTTGCCTATTGTATGCGCGACTGACTCTTTGCTTTGCTTGCGTCTCGCAAGTCCCTGTATTGATTTTCGGTGGGTTTGGTGATGCGTCTACCGAAGGAAGGCGGTTGGTGAGGGGGGTTGAGCTGTTGTCCCAAAGAGTGTTTCCGTTGTTTTGGGGGGTGCAGTTTAGGAGGCAAGGAGAACGGAGTTGATGTGCCTAAGGTAGACGTATCTGCAGCGTCAGCGAATCCAAAGGCCGAAGTGTTGTTCCTATGTCAGTTTTAGATTCAGCTTCATATATGTTCAGAGGTGGAGAACTCTCTCGGCGAACGCAATCTTAACGCCGTGTTCCACCTAATTAAGTAAAGGGGCATTGTTGTCTAGTTGTTGTGTGTGCGTTGTCCGGTTTCACGCGGAGGAGTAGCTGTGTACAGCGCCAGTGAACATGCTATAATGTTAAAACAGCTCGCTGCAAAGCCATGTAGAGCTTTGGCCGGCCTTGGATCGCCTTGACCATAAGATCTCACCGCCTTTTTCGGAGCAGATATGTTTTTGGTTGTTTTGATCGTGTATTATATTCATTTCCGTATTTTCCTTGCTTGGGGCGTGGCGCGTGCCCAACCGCATTCGAGAAGGGCTGGCGCAAGGTTGGTTAGGTAATGTTGGATACCTTTTCGAGAGAGCAACGACGGTGGCTGAGGACTCTATGGAATCAGATGTTGAGGGGATATCGTTAGAAGAGGCACGCAATGGTGGCTAACCTATTGGGAAACTAAGTAGTTTGCAAGTCTTTCGGGGTTCAACGTACGGAGGTAGCTGTCATCACCCTGGTGACCTCCAGGCCTGGGAGAACTAATAAAATGATATATCAATAGTTGACGTATCATTCGTTGATTACAATGGTTTTCGATACATTACGCGTACACATGTACTCAAGATGCGTTGTGTGTTTCGACGGTGTGCCCTTGCTCACTCACTCTGATAAATTATTTGCAAGACGCACAGGTTGAAAGGCAACGTGCAATAGCGGCGAACGGTCGGGTCGGAAGCGCCGCCTAGTATACCGCTGTAGAAGTGAAAGTAGCTGCAGTGATAACCAACTGTATCCATTAATTTTAGGTCCCATTCAGCCATGTTGCAGAAACTCCCAGCCCCGGAGGTATACCAACCATCTTCGCTGTTTGTTGAATCAAAATGTCAACGTGGATCCCATACCCTCCTCCAATTTGTCACCCAACACACGAAACACCTCGATATGTTTCTTCGATTTGCCGGTAATTTGTTTACGGCGGGTTGTGGTTTAGCGATGGTTTTCGAACAAAATTCCACACGATTCCTGGCCTACTCCTGCTTCTCGAAGTATGTTCGAACATTCAGCTTTGGGAGACATTCCTGAACATATATTGCACCGTTCATAGCATCACCATCCAACTATACGTACAGAAGCATCCTACCACTACTGACGTTATCGCCAGCGGAGTGTGGGGCTGTGGCGTGCCTTTGTTTTGTATTTTCCCTCTTTTTTCGTGGAATCACGTCATGCCTTCACCCGAAAAAACAAAGCAATAGTTTCGTTGGCGTGTATTGTCGTTAAACACTTGCCCTGGAGCCAATTTGAAAGGATGCTGTAGAGAGGGGGGGGATACTCATTCATCGTGCACGTAATACTTCGAAATAATAATTATACCAACCTCAACTGTGATCATGCTTCGAAGCATATATTATTGTCTCCTTAGGAACGGCATGCTATTGGGTGGATAACTTTGCAGGAAACTACCATAGCAGCGCTAGATGTAGATGCACTCGTAGTATATATATGAGAATTTTGGCAGAAATAGAAACAACCCTGGAAATCGACTGGCCCGCCGGCACCGCCTCTACCATCGCCAATGCTGCCTCTTGAGAGGGTGCGATCCCGTTTCTCTCCCGGGTTGTGTGCAATAACTATGTTGCTTTGCGTACGTCGTGTGCAATAATTCCCATCGTCCTGCTGCATACGCATGGGGGGTTGGCTGACAACCAAGCGATGTCGGATACAGCCCCGTCGAAAAGGGACGATCGCCCTTTTACGGGCAACGTACACAGCAGGAGGGTCGTTCTGTTGCCAGGCTGTCAAACCTTTTACGTCTTGGGCATTTTACAACAACAATCTCCTCCCTGGTTGGAGCAGGTCTCAGGCGAGCCCGGACAGACGAGGGATGAAATCTCTCAACAGCGCGCATTCAGCTACGGAAGGCAAGGTGCGCGCGTGCTTGCGTTCCCCCAGCTGACGCCTCCCCTGGATGCCCATCCACCTCGTCCAGACTACCGTTATACCGTCCAGCATCGTCCGGTGTTCCGAGGGAGCAGAAACAAGAACCCACCGCGACAAGGACGAAGGCATATACAGTACGTGGGAGGGGGGCGAGGGTGTGGAGAACACACAAGTTGTTAACACCCAAGAAAGAACCCCATCAAAAACAGGGTATGAATTGAGGCAGACATGTAGCTGTTTCTGAGATGGTACTCGAGACTTGTAGAAAACTGCTGCCATCCTCTACATTGGAGCTGCAAACACTCTGTCCGGAGTTGAGCGCGTATGTGCTCCAGAACGTGCGGCAAACGTGTTTCCCAATATTGGAGATGCCGTGCCAGTGCATGCCGATTCTCTTGTAGCGCGACGCGATATCCTTTTGATCCCACCATTGGTCCTTGGAGTTAACAAACAGCCTCCTTTCTAAAAGTTGTCCAACTTAACGCCGCAAAGCCTGTGACCCACGGCGACTAGGAATTTTAGCATCATGGACTAATCTGGACACATTCTACGATAGAGGTTCACCATTTTTTTTCTGGAGCCCCTCACTTGAAGAGCTCTAAACCCTTACCGAAAAGATATATTTGAGCAAACTGAAGGCGCAACCCGATGAACAAACCCGTGGCCATTCTATACATAAAAAGCATATTGCAGGAATAGAATGACATTCCGACGTCTGTGGGTTAAGGAGCCCCGTGATCCAGAAAATAGAAACGCAAAAAATGCTATAAAACCTCTATCGTAGAACGCGTCTCTGGAGAGAGCAGAAAGTGACTCACAGGCGGTGCGGACGAGGCCCCACTCGGTGAC
Source organism: Alaria marginata (assembly GCA_037833945.1). Taxonomy (NCBI): domain Eukaryota; class Phaeophyceae; order Laminariales; family Alariaceae; genus Alaria; species Alaria marginata. The sequence continues at coordinate 7,946 of JBBMKB010069066.1, forward strand.
GCGGTTGTAAACCGTGTTTCCTTGAACGAAAACTTGTAGTGGGTGCCGTCGGGAACGAGCACGAACTCGTAGACGGTTGAGTCTCGCATGACCTGCGACCTCTGGAATGAGAGGCCGAGCATCATTAGCATGTAGAGGTTGGCCATGTCCGAGTATGTCACACCCGCCTCTCGTGCGTAGTCGTACAGCCATTCTCCTTCCTCGTTTGAAATACGTGAGAAGGCGGTCGGGTACTCGAGGCTTGGCCCCAGCGATTTTCCAATCAAGCTCTTGAGCGGCTTCCAAACCTGTTTCGATATCGACTTGAGCATGGCGAGCATGAGCTCAGAGTTCTTCCTGCGGTAGGGGTTGCACTTTACCCTATAGGGGTAAAACGCTCCTGACCGGTTGAGCTCCTGAAATGAGGAACTACAGCTTGGTATAATCATTTTACGAGTGCATTTGTTTTCGGACTTGCGGATAGACATGTTGATCGGGTTGTGCGACGACAATCTTGGAAGGCGTGTTTCGGGTGGGGTGTTGAGCTCCTCATGTCAGGAGCTCAGGGACTTATTGCTGCACCCCTACCGTGGGATGACTCCTCAATGGATTTCGGGTCCGTGGGGTCGAGCATTCTTCCCCCCTCAATATTTCTGGTTATGCCGGCGGGGTCGAGGTTTGCCACACCGATCCGCTCCACCTTATGCTTCTTCCGTCCCTGCCACAGCTGGAAATCGATATGCACCATAATCTCACCGACCTTGCTGCGCGAACACTTTCGCAAAACAAAGACGAGCCGTCTTCCAGCCTCGTGCACTCCGCCTGCACCTTGAGGCTTGCCTTTTGTCCATGACACATTCTACGATAGAGGTTTACCTTTTTTTTCTGAAGCTCCTCACTTGAGGGGCTCTATACTATTAGTAAGTGATTTAGAGCAAACTGAAAGTGCAATCCGAGGAACAAACCCGTGGCCCATCTATACAAATCAAGCATAGTGCAAAAATAGAATGACATTCCGACGATCCTGGGTTAAGGAGCTCCGTCATCCAGAAAATAAAAACGCCGAAAATGCTACCTCTATCGTAGAACGCGTCCCATAAGTAGAAGAGATCGCCCCGATGACCGCTCCATCGAGTTTACCAATAGCTTCCACCGGCTTGTCCCTGATGACATCAACTGCCCCTACAGCAGCCCCGGCCTCTACTCCGTGTTTAGAATGTTGTGAATAGGAGTTCACCAAACCCGCGATGCTGTTCACGTCTCCCGGGGCTGTCATAGTCGCTCGAAACGCGGCATATGCATATGTAACATGCACATCTTCGATGTACTTGTGTTCACACGCTCTATCGAGCATAACATAGTTGATATCCCTATGGGGCGTCCCGATTGCAGTGAAACACGTCTTTCCAGCTCGTGTGGAAGCCGCGAATGGGACCGTCAAAATGTTCCGGAGGACAATTGAATCTCTGTTCCAACATGCGTCTTTCCGATACTGAAAGAGGCATTACGATGGATTCGAGGGAACACGGTCGGCCCAAGATAGCCGTCGCGAACCACAGGAGCGACAAAGCCATTGAGCACGATGAGTAGACTGAGCTGGATCCCACCTGGTCTCTACTGGAGAAAACACCATGGAGAACTCGCGACTAGTAAAAAACCTGTACCTCTCGTCCTCTTCATCGAGGGGCATCTTCATGTAGGCCATAAATGTTGTAGTAGTGTCAACGGTGTAAGGGACCCCTAAAAACACAGACGAGTGGAACCATTTATCTTGAGCCTGTCCACGGCACCGCGTCGCTGCTCGAGTTTAGTTCTCCCTTTTTCGGAGGCGGTATCGAGATGCGCCCAGTGGTACACTGGTGCGTTAAGTTTGATCCTGGCTTTCAAGAGGCGGGGGAAAAGCTGAGAGTATATGACGAACCCCATAAGCGTCTGGCTGTCGTGCAAGCGAGCCGCTCCAGGCCAGCTTTTCGCCTTTGGACAGGCGATCGAAAGGTTTCCCATTGCTGCACCTCGACAGGTAGAAATGCTCGATCTGCGGGGCGGTCGGCGCTGAAAACACAGTTTCGATGGTCACCGGGCACCGGAAGGTCACATCTTTGTGTGCGCTTTCGATTCGGCCACGTCTTTTTCGTCGAATGTTTTGTTGTCGAGAGTCGTGACGGGTTCCTTTGCACCTGAGGAAACTTTCAGCCGCTTTGAGGCACGAGGAGAATGTGCCACAGGAGCCATGGTTGAGAGTGAGTTCGGTGGGCGCATCGTGCCACACAAAAAAAAATGTTCTTTTATTTTGTTTGTTTACATCACACACATCTAACCAAAAACACGCCATCTTAACTTGCTCGTTCAGAGTCTATAGTCCTGGGCGCCAAACACCGTTCGTTGCGCGCGTATACTCAATCCAAAAACATGACTTTTACAACCGATTCGTTCGCCTTTCATAATCTTCTGATCTCAGGGACAACAATATCCTTTCGGCGGTCGAACTCCTTCTGCCGGCATACGAGACTACCCACTCCCTGTTTATCTGACTCCTGATAACGCATGGCTTATAGTTGCCGTACGAGTGCGTGTGGATCCTCACTACAGTAGGATCAACGGAATCTGTCCCCGCCAAAAGGCGCATGCGCCTGTTCCGATCGTCCTCGTGCGCCACTTTTTCGCCAATTTTGACGTGTAGCAAAGTCGTTCCGATCTCCCATAGCGACACATTCTACGGTAGTAGAGGTTCACCATATTGTTTCTGAAGCCTCTCACTCGAGGAGCTCTGTACCCTCACCGGAAAAACGATTTCAAGCAAACTGAAAGTGCAATTCGATGAACAAACCCGTGGCCCATCCATACAAAAAAAAACTTATTGCAAAAATAGAATGACATTCCGACGCTTTTGGGTTAAGGAGCCCCGTCATCCAGAAAATAAAAACGCCAAAAAGTGCTACCTCTATCGTAGAACGCGTCTAGCATGTCCGCCCGTTCCATCGAAATCGCACAGGGCAGAGGGCAATCGAACTTAAAAAAAAGTTGTCCTCGAGCTCGGGCATCCGTCTCTGTATCTCGGCCAATACAGAGTGCTCAGTCCGCACTTTGAAACGTTTGGCTAGCTCATGGTGATGGGTGCGGAGGCAGCTTCCACACAGGCGTGCGCCTCCCACGTTGTATGCTCTGAACCCCCTCTCGAGCATAGGTAGCACGAGACATGCTGCTGTCCCACACCTTGTGATTTTCACATTGATTTATCCATCAAGTTTGTGTGCGTGACACGGCAGGGGGTTGCCCCATTCCAGTCCGAAATTGGGTTGTTGCGGACGCGTGCCACGATAAAGAAAGGTAGCATTTTTGGCGTTTTTAGTTTCTGGATGACGGGGCTCCTTCACGCTAACCCGTCGGAATGTCACTCTATGTTTTCCATACGTTTTTTTGTAAAGCTGGGCCACGGGCTCGTTCATCGAGTTGCACTTTTAGTTTGCTCAAAATATTGTTTTCGGTGAGGGTGTAGAGCTCCCCAAGTGAGGAGCTTCAGAAAAAAACATGCTGTACCTCTATCATCGTAGAATGCACCTTCGGGCACCCATCGGACTCGCACCTACCTGTTACTGCAGACCTTCACGTATCCATCCAGCTTGTGTTCAGCGCCTTTCCCCCGACCTATCCGAAACTTGGTCGCTTCGAGCACCCCTCGTACCCGCATCTTTTACTGCAGACGTCCCGGTAGGAATCCAGCTTGTGCTCAGCGCATGAGAGACCCGTCCCCGCCTCCAGCCCAAAAATTGCTCGCTTCGGGCACCCCTCGTACCCGCATATTTTGTTTATCACGTTCCGATCTCCTTCTTTGCGATGAGGCTTGCACCACAGAGGTTTTCGGTGTACTTTCCCATACTTGGCACGAGTTACACAATTGATTGCTTGGCATTTGCCCATCGTGTGGAGAGGTGGTTGTGAATTGTGTGCACCATATTTGGGTGCAAAACTGGATTGATTGATTTAATGTGGCGTGACGGTTTCGGGATGCTGCAGTGCGCTTGTAGTGCCATGGCAGCAGATTGAATATATTGCCTTCCATGTATGCCTCCATCGCTCAGTCAGAGTCGGGGGATCGCATGATGATCGAGCTATGCACATTCGACATGGGCGTGTGGAAAAGCGTACTGCTTGATGGCCGACAAAAACGGCGTAGCTTTTTTACTTCTCCCCCGATGGGGTACCTCCGCCCAAATTGTACGGGGGAGGTCTGATGCTGTCCCCTTCGACCCGAATCCCCCCTGGCAGCGAGCAAAAAAAGGATGCCCTAAACCGGGGGACAATTTCTCCTATATCGATCCATCAAATGGGCCCACCCACACCAGATAGACTAAAGAAGCCACGAGTACCCCCTGTACAGCGAACCAAAAGACTACGAAACCCAGCGACCAAAAATACATTAGATCCCCAAATGGGGTACCATCGGAGGGGGTAGGCATGTTGCTGTCCCCTTCGACCCGAATGTAAGATCGTGGAGGATCTCCGTTCCGGTAATATTAGTTGGGGCGCATTGTCGCTGTGACCCGTGATGGGTACGACATGGTAGGATCTACGTATTATATGGTAGATGAGATAGCATATGAATGGTCATGTGTTTTATATTATGAACCGTGATTCCGGCTGCAAAAGGCGCCCACGTGTTTACTTGTTCTTTTGGTTCGTTCATTTTGGGCCCTCTTTTCCGAGGGTCCACGTTTATAATAAATACGATACATCTGGTCTCCCTCTTTCCGTCTACTCGCCTCATGGCTTGAGCAGACGCGCGTCACCCCAACCTCCTCGTGAGGCAGCTATAACCCGTGCAACGTCTTACCCAACACCGAATCCCCCACGGCAGCGAGCAAAACCAGGATGCCCTAAACCGGGGGAGCATGGGGTATAATTTATCTTATGTTGACCCCTCAAATGGAGCCACCCGCCGTAGGATAGACAAAGAAGCCACTGTAGCAGCGAACCAAATAAAGACTACGACCCGCTCCCGTTCGGCCCGAACACCCAGCGACCAAAAACACATTACTTTTCCACCGATGGGGTACCATCGCAGGACCGCCCAAAAATGCACGGGGGGACGCGTCCCAACCCAGGGAGTCAAACATATCATACAAAATATTATTAGCTACCAGGTATTTCGCAGTGGGCGGGGTTTGTATTCTTGTAGAAACTCTTCAAATATTAATAAATCCTTTTTTTTATTTCATCTAAATTCGCGCGGCTACAAATATTTTTTTTTAATAATTGTGCGTTTTCTTTTTTAGATAAGTTTTATATAACAAACATGAATGTATTGCTTAACTTTTGTTTTTTCTGTTCTGGCTTGTTTAATAATAATTTTTACGGTGGTCATTGTTCACCGTAGAACCTCAGAGCCGCGAGTAGCAGTAACATTTCCAACCCCTTCCTTCCCCAGGTTGCGACTTCCGACCGTTAGACATTTCTTCGGCTTTTCGAATTGCGTTTGTTTTTCGTCTTGGTAGCCTTTGCAATGTCGTTGTACGCATGCCATCCCATCAGCTTGCGTTTCCAGTCTTGGCGCCACCCGCTTTGTATGCCAGCGTGCAGCAGCAGGCAGCAGGGCAGCAGCAGGCAGAAGCAGGCATCAGCAGCCAGCAGCAATCAACAGCAGTTAGGCCCCACTGCAAGCGTTCTGCATATGTATGTATGTTTCTTTTGTAATTACGGTTTGTATTTTTCGACCTCGTAGCCTTGGCCGTACTGGCATTGAACTGCCACCTTGCTTGCGTTTCCAATCTTGCCGCCACCCGCTTTGGATCTTTGAATTGTTGTGCGGTCACCACTGCACATGTATGTGCTGCATATTGCAGTCAATCACCTTCTTCATTTATTATTATGATGCTTGCCCTCCGACAATGTACAGCATGATCTTCAACGTTGATCACTCAAATAATTCCCGTTTATGTTCTAAATAAATTACCTCTACTTTTCGATTTTCAATTGCTTCAGGGTCATCAAAATAAACATTGCCCTCACAACTTTGATACACACAGCAGTCTACGTGTCCATATCTCACGCACACAGTAATTTGCAGCGAAACCATGTTGATACATCTTCCAACCTTCCACACAGAAGGCTTTTCGGATCGTTCCCGCTACACCACTTGACATCGCATGCAGCCTACGAGCGAAGCAGCAGGTGTCGCCAAGAAACGAGCCTGCACAAGATCTTAGAGATGCCAGTAGATGTATACTTAGATAGATGGCCAGGGGGAGGGGAGGGGGACCCCTGGCTGTTTCCAAAGAGTACGTTGTTGTTTGTTGTTGTCGTAAGCACAGCAGCAGCAGTGGTGGTAGCACGTACGTATCATAGAGATACGTGTGAGTACTCGTACGTATTATTCTGAAAAAGGTATATAACATCAGCCGTCGACGTTATAAGTCAACTAACTGAGGGTACTGTATATTTTCGGATCGCCCGCAATAAAAACATCATTACACGTCGCACAGCACCCACACGCATATGCATGTACTATGTACGTACGTACAAGGTTCCACAATCCACACCAACAGCAACAGCACGTACCGCCCGTACAATCGTGCGTGGGGATGATGTGCGCCAAAAACAAAATTGAATTCGTGAACAGGAACATGAA
>JBBMKB010069077.1:0-14547 GCA_037833945.1 Alaria marginata
ACGGAACCCTGGCTACCTGTACCCCCCCCTCCCCCCCCCCCCCCATTCGAAAGAAACATATATTGGGGCGGGCGGGCGGGCGGGCGGGCGGGTGGGAAATAAAAAATTCAAATGCCTGGGTTGACTGACCAATCCAGCGACTATCTCATGTCTGCTCACGTTGTCAGCGAAAGCTCAAGCTCTCTTGCGTTGCGCGTGCGTTTGCTAATAAGTACGCGATGGGTTCCACACGAGACTGCTCATGGGGTAATCGTTTCTACTTGGTACAAAATACGCTGACCCCGATTCCCGACACAGTCATGCCTCATTCTCTCTACGCATCATAAACGTCACTATCTATGTCTGTTACCTTTTTTTTGTACGTTTACAGACAAACCTATTATTTATTGTTTATCTTTCGAGCTGCGTTGTCATTATCGTTTTTCTGGGTCGTGGGAGAGAGAGACTTTCCCCCTTGGCTAGCTTCACCTATCACAGCCTCCTGCAAACTCCTATGTATCTCGCCCACATATTTACTTTTTGCTTTCTCCCTAATGTGATATCAACTAGATTCCTAATTATTACCGCGTACAATCGTCTCGGATGACCAAGGCTCCGGATGGTACTGTATCATTCGACTCCTCCAACTCCGAGGTAGTTAGAGACTACTGTTGCCGTACACTAGTTATAATTTCCTACCTCAGGCTGTACCTCCCCCCGGCTGTCAACCTTACCTTGGCTTGCCACGACTAGCTTACGTAACACCCTTATCGAATTCTCGATGATGTCGTGCGTATGTATACACCTTGTACGCGTAGGGCCTCCACCACCCTTCTCTCCGAATCATTCGATCCGATTTGCCTACTCGGGCTGCGGGCGTGGTCGTTCCCCCGATACGCAACGAAGGCAGGACGAACTCATCGGGACTACGATCTGGCTTCGCTACTAACTCCATAATTTCTCGAAGAGCATGACTGCACCCCAACACTCTTGCAGACTTGCCACAATAGTACGAGGAGAGGGGGGCGTGGTCGGGAAGACCAGATAAGTATGACACCAGCCCCAACAAAAGGGCAACGGCACCGCCGTCGGTCCGAACGGACGGACGACCTCCAACTGCGAACCTAAACCCGTGTCCGCATGCGCACGCTCCCAACCTGTACCTGGTCACCCTTACGCCCCTCGAAACACGCATCTACCTTGTCGGCCCGTTGCCATGGCATGCCGTCCAACTGTTTGCCGTTGGCGTAAAATGCGACCTCACTTCGCATCATGCCATACACGGGGTGCGCGACCCCCGAATTGGCGGTAAACCGCCCAGTCCGACAGTGCCACCAGACAATAACTCAGACATAAACCCATACACAACGCTTTCACCTCCAGACCCCATGGGGGATGAGATTTCCCCCGCAACAAAACATACCGAACAAGACCGGTAGGCGAACGCGGCGGGGGGTTCCCGCAGCACCTGAGACCGTAGACACACACACCCACACGGCCATAAAACCATGAAAATACTCAAATGCCTGGCTTGGCTGACCAATCCAGCGACTATCTCATGTCTGCTCACGTTGTCAGCGAGAGCCCCAACTCGCTTGCGTTGCACGTGCACTTGCTCATCTGTACGCCACGAGTTCCACACGAGACTGCTCATGGGGTAAATGGGTACTCGTTGCTATTTGGTACAAAGTGCTCTGACCTCGATTCCCGACACAGACATGCCTCATTCTCTCTACACAATAAACATCACTTTGTCTGTTACCTTTCTTTTATACGTTTACAGACAAACCTATTCATTTTTACATACGACTTACCATATTACATTTTTATATTGGATTAAGTATAGAACCTTGTTTAAGTACCAATTATTAGTTCGTATTGGCTTGTGTACCCCTTACCTGGTTTACGCACCTGGTAGGATTTAGTGTGGTCGGATATCCCCGTACCCGGCAAAGGCCTCCAAAAGTAAAAAGTTGACCCCCCGCTCCATTTTTCGTTGACCAAGAAAAAGTTGGCACTAATAGTGTGGTGTCAGAGCATTGCTTTTTGTGCACTCCTGAGCCAGTTTTATTTTTCTCGGCTAGATGTTGGCCGGTGTCACCCTTACCAACCCTTAAATCAGATACCTGAACCTTTCCTTGGAGGAAGTGATGTAGTGGGTCCGTTTGGATACAGCTGTGGGAGTATCGTCAACCTCACATTTCTCCCTAGGATCAGAAATGTATTTATCCTCGAACGGTTACGGTTTGACGAAGGTTTGGCGCGCGAGGCACAGCTGCAATGGTGGCGAAGGTGCTAGTGGTCGCCTAAACCTCTCCATAGACGCGGCCACCCGGGTGAACGGTCGTCGATCAAACCGTGGTGTCGGTGTCTGCAGGATATTTGCGGTCGATCACTTCCAGTAGAGCTAACGAGTGGAATTGTGCTGAGTGAAAGCAACCGATGTACCATGTCACCAAGTGTGCTCGCACGTGCTAACAAATCACGACTCAAAACCGCGGGCACGTCGACACACGCGTCCAGTTCTCCCATGAAAAGTGTGAAAGATGGCAGCGCTAGGGGGGATTCCCCTTCAGCGGAGAGGGACGTGGCTGGAGGCCCGAAGGCCAGCGTGCCCGCAGGTGGGACGCCCACAGCAAGCGCTGGCCGGGGAACAGAGGGAGAGGGAGGAGAGGGAGGAGGGGAGGGAGGAGGGGGAGGGGGACAAGGAGGAGAAGGAGGAGCAGGAGGAGCAGGAGGAGGAGGAGGAGGAGGAGGAGAACAGAACACTGAAGGAGGATTATCGCTGCCTAACGGAGAGGCCACTAACAAGAGTTGGTCATCAGGTTTTTTGCTTTCTTCTTCAAGACAGGCGTATGGTGGCGCATCTACGGGGAAGGTGAGACTGTGCAACATCTCGTGGAGTCCGGCGTGGGTCGCTCAGCGTCTTGCCGTACATGCTCTCCATCGCCCCTTCATACATTATTGCTTTCCAAATTGCACAGGAATGTGTGGGTTTGGCGCGTGTTGGGTCGAGGTTAGTTGGCTTGCTGTAAGCAATGCTAGAACTTACCGAATACAAATAGAGAGTGTTTCAACTATGAGCCACACCGTACTGGTTGAACCGCTCTCGATGAACGAGAGTGAGTTAAAAACACGGGCGTGACATCTAAACCATACGCTTCTCGGAGAAGAACGTACTCCTCTTCGCGTTTGGATTCGGGGTTAACATTCATTGAAGATTTTAACTTCGTTCTCGTGGGCATGGCTTGTCAATTACGTTGTTCCCGAAATAGTTAGGACTAAAGCATACGTAGTACCTGGGTGTACAGTCTACCACTCTTTTGTCGTGCCCGCTCCGCTTTGTGCTTGGTCGATTCGCTAGATATGCGGCTTCAGGTTAGCTACCCTGGCTCGTTAGCGTTACATTCTACGCGTGTGCCAGCAACGTGGACGTTTTATCTCGCGGCAAGGCTGATTCTAACTGCTGTAGAATCGATCAGAGCGACAACAAATACCTAGTACGGGTGGTGATCCTGTTTGGTCGTGATAGCTTGTTATTTTTCATCGTCGTTGACCAGTCTTCGCCCGTTGTCTTCTTCCGACCTCCCGTGATCCGTACCCCGCGATGATCCCACAGCTCGTGTCAAGCGATATCGCGCCCGACTGTGGTAGCGACGTGGGCACCGGAGGTATTGGCGGCGAAGGAGGAAGCGGCGAAGGAGACAGCAGCGGAACGACCAGCAGGCCTCTTGACGCTTCGTCAACGACCAGGTACATCGTCGCCGTCGAAGCTTCAGTTTGGATAGTTTTATCACCCTTGCACAAGGGCAAGTGTAGCGGATAAGTTTGTTTCTGGCTGTACTCATCTGCATCTCGACAACCTCAAAGTTATCCGTCCTGTAATGAACCTTGACCGATTTGGTGGCGGTTTGATGCATGCCTGGCGCAGCGGTAGCACTGGCGAAGGCGCTATCGGAACCTCCCCATAGACATTGCCATTGGTGAAAGGTCCTCGATATAATCATGGCGTTGGTGCCTGAGGGGTAGTCTACGGTTGATCCCCGTCAGTAGAGAAAGCGACTGGGATTGTGCTGCGCGCAAACAACAACTGCACCACGTCGAAAACGGCGCCGGTACGCAGTAACGACAGCACGTCACAGTGTCGCGTGCAGGTCGACGCACATGTCTGGGGCGTCCAGTGAGGGTGTTGACGACATCATCCGTACATTGTGTCCACCTACCGCGGAGAGGGGCGTGACTGAGGGCTCGATGGTCAGCGTGGCCACGGACGGAGTGACCGTAGTAAGTGCTGGCCGGGCACCAGGGAGTGAGGGGGGAGGAGAGGGAGGGGGAGGTGAAGGGAACGCCGAGGGAAGGTTGTTGCGGCCTAACCGAAAGGCCGCCAGCAAGGGTTGGGCTCGCGGGTTTTTGCTTTCTTCTCCAAGGCAGGCATCTGGTGGCGCACCTACTGTTAAGGTGAGGTTATTCAGTACATCGTGGGGTCTGGCAAGAATCGGCCATTGCCTTATCAGACATATCCCTCATCTTCTCTTGATACGCAATTGTTGTCCTCGGCACAGGAATGTGTGGGTTGGACGCGTCTTGGTTCGAGGTTGTTGGTTCTCTGTACGAATGCCAGGGCTTGCCAAATAGAAGTACAGATTGCTACGACCACGAGCCGCAACGTTCCGGTTAAAGCTCCCTCTATTAACCAGCGCGCGTCAAATATACCGGAAGGAGTGACGGCTAGATCACACGCTGCTCAGAGACAGATGTATTCCTCTTCGCGTGCGGATTAGTGGTCGAAATTCATGACTGGTAGTTGATTCAACTTCGTTCTTGTAGGCATGGCTTGTCGAATGCTTTATTACCGAGATTGTAAGAGCTAAGCTATTCTTAGTACCTGGGTGTACGGCGTAGTACGTTGTTTTATTGTGCTCCGCTTGGTACGTTTGCTTCAGGTTAGCTACTTTATTAGCGATACATTCCACGCGTTCGTTAACAATATGGGTTCTTAATCTCACGCCAAAAGCTAGTTCGAACTGGCGCCGATCAGGGCGACAGCAAATGCTCAAAACGGATGACATGGCTTGATCGTGCTATTATATAATATAACGTTTGTTTCACTGCCGTTGACTTCAGTAGCATTTGCCTGTTGGTTTCGTTCCGCCTCTTTGTGATCTATGCCCCGCGATATGCCTTACAGCCCGCCAACCCGGCGCCCTGCTGGGGTAGCAACGGGAGCAGCGGAGGTACCGGTGGCGACGGGCGAAGCGGAAAGATCCCTGACTGCGGAAAAACTAGCAGGCCTCTTGACTCTTCGTCAGCGACCAGGTAAAAAATAGCTGACGTAGCCTTAGTTTCAGGTACATACACCGTTCCTTGCACAAGGGTAGGTGTAACGTGTTTGCTTATGTTTTGGCTGTATTCCCATTGAAAACCGCAAACTTGTCGCTAATGTCCGCAGCCTTGACCGACACGGTGGCGGTTTGACGCATGTATGGCACAGCGGTAGTGCCGGCGAAGGCGTTAGCGGTCATTCGAATCTACCCATAGACACGGACATCGGGGTCAGTGGCCTTGAATCTTATTGTAGCGCATACTACAGGAGAGGCCCACCTAGTTTTTCTGAGTCCTCTGACTTATGGAGTCTTTACTTCACCCAAACTCTTGCCTTTCACAAAAGTGGTGCGCTCAACCCGATGATTGACCCCATGGCCTAGTTATCAAACAAACGATATTTTGAAACACAACCGGAATTCTAAATATATTGTATTGAAGTTTAGGAGGCTTACGCCAGAAAATGTCTGGCCCGAACGTGCCACCCCTATCCTATCATGCGTCTCGTACCTTTGGTGTCTGAGGAGGATTTTGCGATTTGTCACCCTTAGTAGAGCGGGCGAGTGGCATTGTGCTGTGTGAAAGCAAGAGATGAATCACACCGCCAGCTGGGCCCGTGCCCCTTGACACCAGTATGTCCCGACACCGCGTGTAGGTCAACGGGCGTGTCCGAGGCCTCCAGTGAGGGTTTGTGGGGCCGTACCCGTGTGTGGAGCTCGTCTTCGGCAAGAAGGGGTATGGATGAGGACTCGGTTGTCAGTGACGACACATACGAGGACGCTGTAACAGGTGCTGGCGAGGGATCGGAGGGGCGAGAGGGAGGAGAGGCAGGAGGAGGAGGGAATGTTGGGGGAGGAGGAGGAGGAAATATTGAGGGAGGGATGTCGCGGCCTAACGGACAGGTCGCCAAAATCGGTTGGGGCGGTTGGGCTTTTGCTATCGTCAAGGCAGGCTTCTGGTGGCGCACCAATGGGGAAGGTGAGACGGGTCAACATTTCCTTGGGTGTTGTGGGAGTCGGCCATTTTCTGCTTGAATGTTTGTTTGATTATCATAGTGGGTGTTGTCTTCGGTACGGGTATGTGTGGATAACGCGCGTGTTGGTTCGAGATAAGTTGTTTTTCGGTACACAGAGCAACGACGTACACAACTCAAGTACGGACTACAACAACTATGATCTATAGCGCACTTGTCGAAGGTTTCTGTATGTACGGTGTGTACATGAGATGTACAGTGTGATGAATAGTCATGCACTACTCCGAGACGATAGCGGTCCCCCTCATATTTGGTCCGTTGAGTAAAATCGATCTCAGGTTGATATTTATTCTCAAGGGCATGGCTTGTCGAATTCTTGGTTGCTCAAATATCTAGAGGTAAGCCAGGTCGGGTTTTTCTGAGTATGATTCCTCTTCCTGTTTTTTCCCTACCTAACTCCTCTGCTGAAGTGGCTTCAGATTAAATATCCTAGCTCGTCGGCGTTACATACATTGTAATTCCGTTGTCGTCTGGTCCTCTGGAGGCGCGCGACTTACGCTGATCTAGGTGAAAGCGTTCATCGACGAACACCCGGTCACATACATATGGCGCGTTGATATTTTTCAATCAACGCCATAATGTTGCTAGCAGCGGAAACGCTCGATCCACCGTTGGTGGGGTGTGCGACGTATCCGCTCTACCGCCACTCGACGGTGTGTAGCTGGGAACCTCCACCCAATCATTCTGCGACCTTGCCCGCGCGCGACCTGCCTCGGATGATGCCAGACTTTTGGTAAACCCCATTTATTCACTTGAGCAACGTCCGCAGGGCGGGTGTTTATGCAAAAACTGATATCATCGACATGCTGACGCTGGACGTTGCCGGGTAATGGCGCTTGGGAGTGAGCGGCAAGTATCGTCATTCTCCACAGTCCCGCCGGCGACGGGCTGGAGTTAGTCGACACAATTGCTCGTCAAGTGCCACTTCCAGAAATGGGGGTATGTCCCCCTTTCGATGCCATCACGTCTTAACCGCCCGTGCGCCTTCACATAGAGGTGTAGTCAAAACTCCCTCTAATTCATATTTGTCTGATAGTTGTTTGATATTGCAATGGTTCGCTATTGCAAGCGTACATCAAACGAATCGAGTTTGCGCCTAAATACCAGAATGGCGTTCGGTCTGGGTCAAATCAAGGCTGCAACAAAAGCGCACTACTCACGGGGTTACTGAATCTAGCTACGTATGGCGTGTTCGTTTTACCGCCGCTGACCAGTAGTCGCCTTCTGCCTTCCTCCGGTCGTTAGTTATCGATGTTCCTCGATAGATCCCATAGATCGAGCCGAAGGCGAGCTGGCCCCCTCAGGTGGCGTGGAGGACTCAAAAGGCTCAGCATCTTCGTGTAACCCTCGTGTTGGTGTGACGGAGACAGCTCCTGTCACCTAGACCGCCCCCGAGGTGACCCCGAAGAAAGACAGCGAGGATGCAGACGATCCCACGACGCAGGAGCTGCTCTGGAGAGGAAGCTATGGCGTCGACGCGAGACGACTCCCAAATACTCGTGGCATCTAGTACTCCCGCCGTATTGGCAACTCCAAGTGGTTTGGTGTCATGCCTTCCCCTAACGACGGAGAGTTTGGTAGTGGTGGTGGTGGTGGTGGTTGGAGCGGTTGCGCTGGCGGTGGTTGTTGTGGTTGCGCTGGCGATGGCGGTTGTGCTGATCTTGGTGTTGGGGTTGGTATTGGTGGTGCTTGTGTTAGTGTTGATATTGGTGGTGTTTGTGGTAGTGTTGATGATGGTGTTGGGGTTGGTGTCGGTGTTGACGTTTGTATTTGTGTTCGTGCTTGTGTTTGTGTTTATGTTTTTGTTTTTGTTTGTGTTTACGTTTTTGTTTGTGATTGTGTTTTGGTGTTGGTGTTGATGGTGGCACTGGTGCTGGTGCTGGGTTCACTGGTTCTGAAGCTGGTCCTGGCACAGGCATTGGTGTTTGCGTTTGCGTTTGCGTTTGCGTTTGTGTTTGCGTTGGTGTTAGTGTTTGCGTTAGTGCTGGTGCTGGTGGCTGTGCTGGCCCTGGTGCTGATCCTGATGGTGGTGATGCTGGTACTGACCCTGGTGGTGGTCCTGGTGGTGTTGGTAGTGTGGTGCTGGTGCTGGCGACGGAGGGCCTGGTTTTGCTGGTCCTGGTCTTCCCGCTAGTGGTGATGGTCGGGATGGTGGCAATGGTGGTGAAAACGAGAAACCAAGCAGTATATTATCTCCATACTTGATATATACAGCTGTGTTGCACGTCAAGGCTTGGCGGCCACCGCACGCGCACACCTGGCTGGTGGAAGCAGTGCTCGACCCTAACGTGACGAAGGTTCTCGGGTCACGTTACAGCCTCCACGGGTTGAGCGTAACGTTGGGTCAGCCACAAGTGTTCCAGTTTCGGCTAGAATCCTAGGACTTTTGACTCGCTGTTTGAAGACTTAAGGCGTCACGGAAGGAGACACGCACCGTCTGCCCCGGCCAGATAACACAGGGCTAACAAGCACCTCGGACCCCTCGAAGTCGTACCTGAAATATCAGTACTGCTGCCCTCATTAGGAAAAGACCCACAATAATCTCAGCCCACACGTTCCAAGGAATAAGAAATTCGGGGAGTGATTACATCAAAGTTAGTATATAGCGCACGCATTCTCAGCTAAGAAGCCTAGCCTGGGGCAGTATCCTCGTTTCTTATTACAGGGCTGTTACTGTATCAGGTGTGTGCATACACCATTATCGATTTGTCGTTGCCAAAATTCCTAATGTTGTCAGACGTTCACCCAGTCTACGCCTAGCGGCGACGGGGGTAGCGGTGGTGTTGGTAGTGGAAGTAATCGTGGTACTGGAGGCGGTGGTGTTGGAAGCGCGGCAGCGGTGGTGCTGTAAGAGGGGGAGGAGGTGGTGCTAGATGAGGGGGGGGAGGACATGGGGGCGGCGGCGGTGTTGGTGGCGGGGATAGCCCTGGTGCCGGAGGCGGTGGTGTTGGAGGCGCAGGCATCGGCGGTGCTGTAGGAAGAGTGAGGAAGTGGTGCTGGAAGAGAGGGGGCGGGTGAGGTGGGGATAACGGTGATACTGGTGGCGGAAGTAGCCATGGTGCCGGAGGTGGTGGTATTCGACAGAGGAGGCGGCGGTGCTTGGGGAGGGAGAGGAGGTGGTGCTGGGAGAAAGAGGAGAGGCGGCGTTAGTGTCTGAAACGGGGGTAGCGGGGGTGCTGGAGGAGACGGAGGAGACGGCGTTAGTGTCAGCAGCAGGGGTACCGGAGTTGCCGGGGGAGGGAGGGAAGGTGGCATTACTGTTGGAAGCAGAGATAACAGGAGTGCTCGAGGGCGAGGAGGAGGCGGTACTAGTGTCGGAAGCGCGGGTAGAGGGGGTGTTGGAGGAGGGGAACGAGGCGGTACTTGTCTAAGAAGCGAGAGCGAGGGTGCTGGAGGGAGGGGAGGAGGTGGCACTAGTGTCGTAGGTGGGAGTAGCAGGGATGCTGGAGGCCAAGGTAGCGGTGGTTGTGGGGTTGTCGACGATGGCACTGGGGGTGCTAGTGTCGCGAGTCCTCTGGCGTCGGCAGGCAAGCAGAGCAGACACCAGGCACGGGCGATGCCGCGGAAGTTCGGCTTGTTTCGTTTCCTACCTACGTGAAATTGCAATGGGCCCTTCTGTAACCACGGGCTAGATTGCGGCAGTTAATTTTTGTGCGATCAATATAATAAGAAGATGCAGGGGATGCCCCGAACATCTTGACCATCCATATACACCAGGTATTGTATACCAGATATAGGCCTGCATGGGAATTCTCAGGTCTGATAGTCGACCAGCGCACCTGCTTGTAGTTTGTAGGATATATTTTCATACTTTCTAAAGTCCAGCCCCTCCACCGCCCTACCGCTCCTCCAGGCGTTTCCACCCCGTTGGCACTTCTGTCTTCGGCCTTTTGGTTCGTCAGACTCGGGGTGGCCACCCGCCCAGTACAGCACAGAACGCGTAATCAGCGACACCAACATAAGAGCCGTTGTAGCGTACGAAGGGCTGCGGCTATCGCAGGAGTTTTCATGGTCCCATAAGGTCCCATACACCCTACAGGCCACAGCCCCCCGCGACCTGGAAGCATACACCCTACAGGCTACTCGCCAGACGCGTGCTATGATAGCGATGGTACCGGTAATAATCGTTAATGATATTAATAGCACGTTTGGACCAAACTTCTTCTGGCTGACTGGGTTCGTAAAATGAGGATCTAAACCCCCGTTGGAATTTGCATTTGTGGTGTACAATCATTTTCGTTGTATATGGGATTGTTCGCGGGGTTGCATGTTTCTGTCAAAGTCAGTATTTGGGTGCGGTAGAGAGGTCTTCAAGTGAGGAGCATCACAATATTATTGGTGCTTGGTGCTACTGCCAGTACCCCAATCGGAGCACGCGCGGTAACCTACAAAGTACGTTTGTACTTGCATACCTTATAAAGCTACTCGCGATTTTCAGACGTAACGCAAGAGCGAGCATGTTTTAAGTGGACAGGTCTTTTCGGGGTATGTGCGTCTAGGAAGGCGTGGCGTATATACGAAGCCTTGAAAACTAGCGGTAGCTAAAACCCCCCCCACATATGCGGTCGTCAGACGAGCGCATGGACGCGGCCGTCAATCTAATCATAGGTCAGGCGCTTGGAACGTGTTGCGCATTTTTCTCCGTCAGTAGAGAGTGCGGGTGGACGTGTTCTGTGCGAAAGTGACAGCAACATCACTTCACTAATTCTACCCGCATGCACCAACGGCAGCATGGACCGATGTCGCGTGCACGTCGACGCACGTGCCCGAGACGTGCGGCGAGGGTAGAAAACACGGCGGGGATGTAGGGTGTTCCTCTTCAACGGGGAGAGGTTTGGCTGAAGAATATTCGTCTTCAGCGTAGCGACAAGAGTGACGGCGGCAGAGAGTTTTGTCCGGTGGAGGAAGTGATACAGAAAATGGGGAGAAGATTACCGCGGGTTCACGATGGGTTACCGTACCTACGTAGAGGGTCTGGCAGTAAAGGTTAGGGATCCCGTCACTTGCCCTCTTTGTCGAAAACATATTAGTTATGGCGCACCATCCGGAAATGTGAGGCTAGTCGACGTCGCGGGGGGCATCTTGAGGGGCGGCGGTTGTCGGCTTGGCATGCCCTTTACTCGTGAGTTTTTTCCTCGGTACGGATGTGTTGGAATTCACATAGTTGTGCCGCGGACGACAACTATTCATGAAGAGCATGTTAGAGCAGACAGCTAACGAGTGACACGATAGTCCACGCAACGTCGAAGAGTCTCACGTCCTCCCATGGCGCCCCACGAGAAGGATTTCCCGACCAAACGGGCAAGGGACTAGACTCCCAACCCTTGTCGGCAGACTCTCCACACCCAGGTACCATAACACCTCGTTTATCTGCGGCAGTCTTCCCCTCGTTTTCCCCTCTACCTTCTCCCCTCTTCCCCTCTCGCTCCCCCATCGTCCCCGGCGAGACCTCGCTGGGGTAGTCCCACCTGTCGCTACTCTCACCACCGACTCTTCAGTCATGCCAACCCCCTTCCAAGGGGAATCTCCTACATCGCCGCCGTCTCTGCCACCTTCATGGGGCGTCGCGGACACGTGCACCGTCCTGCATGCAATATGAAGCCATGCTGCCGTTAACATCCTACGTACCGGTAAAGTTGATGACGTAGGGTTTCCTTTGCTTTCCCACATCAAACACTTCAACTAACTTTCCCTACTGAAGGTGCTCAATAGCAAAAATACCAATAATGTGATGGCGAATGCTTATTACATAATTGACACCTTCGAGGAAAGCCACACATTTTGGAGCATCCTTGAGGAATATTCTTGACGATGGGGTCGACGATCTTTCACCTCCACAGGCCGTATCTATAGGGGGGTTCGAATTACCCTTATCAATAGTGGCCTTGCCGTGACGACCACCGTGCGTCGTGCGCCAAGCCGCCGCCAAATCCGATAAAGTTTGGTACATACAAAGGAGAAGTTCGCGTTTGTCGAGTGACCTACAGCCAGACAAAAACCGAACTGCTACACCTACCCTCGCGCAAGGAACGGTTCTGATAATAGCACCCCAACTGATGCATTGTTGCACCTTGTATTTGACGAAGCACTAACACGCCTGCCACTTTTACCGCTACCGTCGCTCGTCCTGCCGCTCTCGTTGCCGAGAACATATCCGTCCCCTCTGTCCATACCACCGCAGAGCATAGGGTTGATCTACACGGGCTGCGGGGTGTATCGGGGGTGCATGGATGCCGGCAGGCCGGGGGAAAGGACAAGACTCCTGATTAACAATAGTGATACAGACATGTTGAGTAGAAACATCCACTACTATCTCGCGATTGTTTACCACACGGAACATATAATAGCGCAGGAAACTTGCCAGCGCCTTCAGCAGGCGGAGACCAGGTGCGTTTGAACCGGAAGCATGTGTGAAGATAAGCGGTAGGCGCGAGGGGTGGGGGTTATGTACGTCTCCCTCCCCCTTGAATATCGGGTCGATAAAAAACAAACCGAATATTTCTTGAACTCGATACCAAAACGACGAATCGAAAGAACGGCTCGTTTGCTCACCCCATCACCTCTAAGCTGCGAGACTACGAACCTTCGTGAGCCAGTGCCCTAGAGAACAGAGGAAATATATCCTGGCCGTACGTTCGTGCGTCAAACGGCACAGCGAGTCCAGAAAACATTTGAGCGCACATAAGTTCTACTCTCGGAAACTACACTGTCACCAGCGACGCCGTAAAATGTGGACATACACGCAGTTCACGGGCGACGGTAGTCGCGGCGATTCTCGAGTGTGCCCAAATATCACGCGACTATCGACGAGTAGGGACACTAAAACACATGCAGTATGGATTCCACGATAATATTCTATTGCGCACTGAAATTACTGAACATGCCCAGACGATTGGAGTCTAGGCCGGTTGCAGAAAATTGAGAAACGCCGTTCATTGGAAACCTGCCGTAAACCCACTTCGTCTAGCCCAGCCCCCCTTTTCCACACGCCCGTGGAGCCGCCATTGCCACGCATGCTCAAATACAAAAGAGGGCCGCCAAGCTAGACATGAAGCGAGTATGATCACTTCTACTCAAACGATGGGCGGTATCATACTGAAGTACATATCACGTATGCTAACATAGGGGTGGCACCTAGAGTCATGCCCCGGTAGGGGTTACACTTTTTGGGCCGCACGTTTCTGACCGGTTGAGCTCCTCATGTAAGAAACTACCGGTTAGCATGATCATTATACAAGCATCTTTGTTTTAGAAGTATTACAGTAATAGCGCATACAAACGTTGGTCGGGATGCGCAAGCGAAATTCTTCAAAATCATGTTCGAGGTGAGATACTCAGCTCCTCATGTGAGGAGCTCGGAAAACTCTGCTGCACCCCTACCGTGGGATTACTCCCTATGAGTAGAGGCATTCAGCGATGCCCCCCTTGAAGAGTAGTACTGTGCACATCACTATGCATCACCCCAACCCTGACTGTGACAACGTTAAACGTGCAACCCGATGAAACATACAATGGCCTGGGTATTCAACGGGCACTACAGCAGTAGCGGCCCTCTCGTCGTAAGAAATCTGATACATCCTTAGATCTGGTACATCCTTATTCTGGCGGAGTAACAAGGAGTATAGAGTCCTTAGACTTTAGTAAAGACGGCGAGCGCCTAGGCTACGAACATGATTTCACAGGTTTTTCAAAATTCTAGGCAAAGTAAGTTTCTTTCGAGAGGGTCGATACTTTACTGTAGTGCAAAAAGCCCAACCTATTAGTTGACCAATCAGAAAAACTGCGGGCACGCCATATAGTTCCTCACGTGAGAGACCCCACCGCGTCAGTTAGCATCGGTTTAGCCCAAAGATGCCTCCCCTATCGTGCGCCCACCAACAGCAACCCCAATGCCTGCAGTCTTGTGCAGTCTTGTACCGCCACAACGTAGCTCCAACGCCTACACTACTGCACTTCTACTTATACTCGTATATCCACACTTCCCTTGCATGCATTGTCAACATGCTGGGGGATGAACCACGTGGGCTGTTATGAGTCACGTCCGGCGTGCTCGCGCTGGTTGTTCATGGAATTCATTTCCAACTCGACTGCGAAACCCTCCCCTTCTGCAGCCTGGGCAAACCACGAACTTAACGAATGTCTTGCTGGGGAGGGCTCTTCCTCTACTCGCGATTCATACAGGCCCTTCACCAAGAGAGCGGCCTGCACAGCAA